>JABWIB010006440.1:3994-22666 GCA_016617825.1 Platyplectrum ornatum
GAATTGCAGGGGGGATAAATGTCATTAGTTGCAATCAGTATTACAGGTGAGAGATGATGTTTCCAGCACAAGTGTAATAACAGTGTAACAGTAACGCTGGTCAGTATCTGTGTGCAACATGCAATAATAAAGTATTCTCCCTGCATGCACACACTGACATTCATTTTACCTCCCCTGCAATTCATCATGGTTTTACCCAGGTGTAACTTTCCTCTCTTACTCTGGATCAGGTCCATAGTTACTGGATTAAGAATCATTCACTACCATGACTTCTGAAAGTTTTAGCTCCGCTTAAGTTCCAGGATGCTTTAATGAGCCAACTATTAAACTTTGTTATAATTCAGAAACTTTGCAAAAACAAAAGAAACAACATTATAAACAATATAGAACAAAGATTTCATTTTTGTGTGTTTTATATTGTGTTATGAAATAAGATGTTTTACATATTGAATAAGGGGTCAGAAGACAAGCACAGAGCAGACAGACATGACCTATGGCACTCCAGTGCTGTGAAACTACAACTCCCAGCAGGCACCAATAGCATAGGCAACACCAACAAAGCATGATGGGAGTCCAGCTTCATAACTGGGGTGCCACAGACTGACCATGTCAATCCCTTCTATAAAACTACTCGTCAAAGCTGGATATGTAACATATAACACAGCACAAAAATAACTCTCTTACATATTTCATTGCCATTTCCCTGTGCAGCCCTAGCGTAATGAAGGTCAGTCTGACAACACACAGGAGAACTTGTGTTCCTTCTGTCTTCACTATCGGGCTTTGATAAACGTGGACTCGGCAGACGTGGAGGAGCCCTCTGTCTTGCTCGGCTGATTCGTCTCTGCTCTCGATGAAGATACGACGACTGTTTTATTGCTGGCCGATGCCATTTTCTGGATCTGTGATATGGCATCGCAGGCGGCCACCACCTCGTCACTCTCAAAGTCATAGTCTGGTATCAGGTACTCGTCAATGTTCACTTCTCCATGGTTCCTCTTCAGAGCCTCCGCAGCTTCTGTCTCTTTCTTCTGCTGGAGAAGTTGTCGAGCCCAGTTCAGATCTTCCTCCCATAGCTCGCTGTTAGAAGGGCAGATGTGAAGTCCAACCTGGAAGCTTCGGATGGCCTGCCAAATATATCACACACAATCATCAACTCAAGCGTTACAGTCATCGCACAACCATCAAAGCAACAGATGATCTATGCTCGTAAAGCGCCGATTCCAGAGCCCAGTTCATATCTGTCTATCTGGTCGTGTTTCGACTGCAAATGTACAAAAATATTCATACTCAAATGTATGTGATTCATGTAAGCTTGCGGGCAGGGCCCTCTTCCCCACCCATTCTGTCTGTTACCACCCAGTCATGTCTTATTGATTGTTAAATTTTAAAGCGCTACAGAATCTGATGGCGCTATATAAAAACCTGTTAATAAATAATAATAAATAATAATGTAGGTAGAGGTAGTAATGCTACACCTGGAATCCTGTGGAGATGGCCTCAGTTCTGGAGGCCATATCTCATGAAGGACATTAAGCATACCTACCAAATGTCCTGAATTCAGTGGGACAGTCCTGCTTTTGGGTGACTGCACTGTCCTCCTACCAGTTTGTAACGATAAGTAGGCAAACTACCATAATAGGCAATATTGTTTTATGGTTTTAATAAAATGTTTAATTTGCCACGATCGTGGAGTCAAAAAGGAGCGGGGCCTGGACAGGATTGACTTTAGTATAGATCCCTCCTGATGGAAGATGTCTATACTTATTCCCCCGGGATCCCTTATTATACCTTCATTTTACTTACCAGTCATATCTCGGGATATCTATTTCATATAAAAATTTAGTCTAACCATTTCTTAAATATATCCATTGGATCTGTAATCTCAACCTTCACTGGCATTGATTCCACATAATAACTGCCCTTACTGTAAAGAACCCTTTCCTCTGCTGGTTGTGTGTATAGTCCTTGAGGTAAGAAGTTTCCATGAAAGTTCACTGTATACAGTTCATATATGGACATGCTGCTATATATGTATGGTATGACTTGCCCCACCTGGTCATACACACAACACCCAGCACATTAATACACTGCACAATAATTATTGCACAGAAAACCGCTGTTACGTTTATTCTACCAATTATCAGATGTAACTGAAGGTCATAATTCAGTAACTATAATTATAATAAATAACTATACTTTGCTTTGGCTATTTGTTTAATGTTCATGAGAAATCGTGGCCTGCAGCCAGCCAGTGATTGTGTGAGCAGAGATTGCGCCTCTGTCATTACTCAGGAGTGACCGGTACAGGATAATGTCTGACAGTGATGTATAGATGCCGCAGGTTGGACAAGAACAGACTTCACACTTCCGACATGTCACAGTTACTACACAAACGTCTCCTAATGCATTGTGTTTACCCTTCCTATTATTGCTGCAATGTGTAAAAATAGGTCAGTATACTTAACACAGGGAGACCGTATAGCAAGTGTGATGAGTGTGATAAACTGGATCTCTATCTAAGTCACGGATGCCTCTTTAAAAACACACGTTCTGCATTTTCACCTCTGTACAATCATCGCTATCAAGAATCTGTTGTATTAATAACCATATTGTCCTTGTGCTGGCCATACATCTATGCGATGGGGTGAGATGATGTGATGTGCGCTCCCGCTGGTCGCACATCGCTTCGGAGAATCTTTCCTGCTGCAGCCAAGATTCATGGACATCACTGCTCATTGCCGATTGCCTTTAGCACATGCGATGTATGGGAGCAATCCCGCCCCCATCGCATAGATGTATGGCCAGCATAAGCCCAAAATCAGACCAAACCTTTCACCCATCTCCAGACTTTATTTAACCCTGTGATACTCAACTGAAACACATTCCGAGACCTATAATTACAAAACTGTGGGAACGAAAAAGTGGATGTTGTCCACAGCAACCAATCAGGTCCAAGCTGACATTCCCTAGTATGCAAATTTAAGCTGCAGAGCTTATAGTAGTCAGGTGGGACATGAGGTGGTGCATCCCAGCGGAGCGGAAGGGTCAGTAGGGAGTGTGGTTGGAGAGGTAGGGAGCAGTGACACAAACCACTGGTTCTCGGAAACGTATGGACTTTCAGCCTATCACCATTGAACTATTTTGCACATTGACTTGTCATAGACAATGACCATTCAGGACGTCTCCTTTCCACCATCATAGAGGGACAGCCGGGACTAATTGTTCTAGTGTATGACAAGCTTGACTGTCACAGAGTAGCAGGAAAATTATATGACATATAGACCACAATTCCTATGTAGATTTCATAGCAGATTCATACAAGACACATATATCTCCATCCCACACATTAGCTGTTAGCAATGAATAAACACAACTGAAATGTATTTTCCAGGGAAAGGATGATGCTATACCGTATGTAAATCAATGGATGGATGGAAAATAACTGTGTTACTGTGTACATGGCTTCTTTCCAAACAATTCACTTTGGAAACCTGTTTTATAGATTCACACTTACCTACAGTCATTCAAGGTAAGTGAATTACATCAGAACTAAAAATCAAAGTATATAAAGAATACTTAACTAATTATTAACATCTTATCCATTAGGGATTTGCGTTCAGTGTCCATCAATTATTCCATCTGTCTAAGGACTGAATACCCATCCAGCCTTGGACAGAAATAACCACTGAAGGACACAGAATGTTCTTACCTGGCCCGGCAGGTTTACAGAAGCCAAATGTGCATTCAGACAGATACACAGGCAACAATGGAGAAGGGGGGTGGTACAACGCTAATGGTGGTACTGGAGAAGAGAAAATGTTCTAAGAAACAGACACTTTCAAGACTAAATGGAGACTCTTCATAGCAGAAGACATAATGCACCCAATAGGAACACAACACATTAACAAAAGCTGAGATACTTAAACTAATGACCTGATAATGGAAAAAAGCAGAATATATTGTTTCTATATGTAACAGGGTAGACACACCAGGAGGGGTGAAAGCAATGCTGGGTGATCTGGGTAGACTGGAGGAATGGTCAGGAGTGTGACATCTGCAGTTTAATGCCAAAATATGCACTTACCCTAATGCTCAATACACCATTAATGGCATTACATTACACAACACTGAAGAGGAGAGGGGTTTATGGGTCACCATTTCAAGTGATATAAAGGTAGCTGGGCAAAGCAATGAGAAAGGTAAGTCAGATGCTTGGTTACATATGGAGAGGAATTAGTATTAGAAAGAGGGAAGTGGTAATGTCTCTCTATAGGGCACTGGTGCAGCCTCACCTAGAATACTGTGTTCAGTTCTGGTCATATCTCCAGAAGGACATAAATACATTAGAGAAAGTGCAAAGAAGAGCCACCAAAATGGTACATGGTATGACCAACAAAAACTATACAGAAANACTAGAGNAACTAAATATGTACAGCTTGGAGCAGAGAAGAGAGAGGGGTGATATGATAGCAGCTTTCACATATATCCAGGGATGTCACCAGGTGCAGGAGGGGGTATATATCAGAGAAAGAGGTGTAGTAGAACGCATGCATATAAACATGTGCGATAGAATCATGCGTAGATGCTTCTTCTGCTGTAGATACTATACATTATTATACATTATAGAGTTTAGTATTTCCTGGTATTATTAGTGTAGTGTTTTCCAGTACAGTTGAGGGATTTATAGGTCTGATGAATCGCCTCCTGGATTTTTCAGCAATTACCCATAAGAGATGCCTGGACGGGAGTATTTTATATTGCGGTTGGGATGGAGTTTCTTTACATACATTTAGCATAAATACTTCCTTGTGTGTTTATTGAATTAGTAACTGGATTCTGGTTATTGCAATCACATCTGGCTAAACATTCATTTCCCTATTTCATGAACATGTTTAAAATAATTGTCCCGGTCGCGGTGTATACTCTTGTATTTCCAAATAGGATACTTATCTCCATATCTGTTATACAGAAACATTAACAATGTAGGGAACAAATACTGATAGAATAAGAGTAACTATAACAGACACTTCTTGTGACATGTGCTTTCAATGTAACGTAATATTATTAATGCTCTCTACATAGAAAATTATGAAAATCAGAGGCCGCAGGATAGATCCCACATGAATTCTATGGGAAGAAGACGCACAGGAATGTAAGAAAAGAATTACAATGACAGTATACGTTTTATTCAGAATCAAGTGGATATTGATGATTGTATGTAAAGAGTGCCAAGAATATACATTTATGTTTGATGGTATTAACAGGTTGTATTATAACTAGATAATAAGGACCAGATTCAGACTTTACTTACTAACAACTTACTCAAGAGTGGGTAAAACCATGTTGAATTGCAGGGGGGGTAAAATGAATGTCAGTGTGTGCATGCAGGGAGAATACTTTATTGTTGCATGTTGCACACAGATACTGACCAGCATTACTGTTACACTGTTATTACACTTGGGCTGGAAACATCATCTCCCAACTCGACAGTTTTCCCAAATAGTTTTCCCAAATCCCAACCCTCATTCTAATCCTCACCCTAACCCTCACATTTCACTCCCCCCTAACCACAGCATAACCCTTTCTATACCTTATATTACCATTCCCCCCCTGCAGGCTAACCCTTCCCTTATACCACTATTCTCTTCCCTCAGCCTAACCCTTCCCATCCCTTATATCACCATTCCCTCCCACAGGCTAACCCTTCCCTTATATCACCATTCCCTTCCCATCCCTTATATCACCATTCCCACCCCGCAGGCTAACCCTATCCTTATATCACCGTTCCCCCCCCCCTGCAGGCTAACCCTTCCCTTATATCACCATTCCCCCCTGCAGGCTAACCCTTCCCTTATATCACCATTCCCTTCCCATTCCTTATATCACCACCCCCCTTCCCCCGCAGGCTAACCCTACCCTTAGATCACCATTCCTCCCCTGCAGGTTAACCCTTCCCCTAAATCACCAATTCCTCCCAGCAGCCTATCCCTTCCCATCCCTTATATTACCATTCCCCCCTCTCAGGCTAACCCTTCCCTTATAAGACCATTCCCTTCCCATCCCTTATATCACCACATCCCCCCCCCCCCCCCCCCCCCCCGCAGGCTAACCCTTCCCTTATATCACCATTTTCCCCCTGCAGGCTAACCCTTCCCTTATATCTCCATTCCCTCCCAGCTGCCTAACCCCTCCTATCCCTTATATTACCATTCCCCCCTTGCAGGCTAACCCTTCCCTTATATCACCATTCCCTCCCTGCAGCCTAACCCTAAACCTCCCTTTGTACAACCCATACCCCCTGGAACCCTACTCTAACCTCTGCGCAGCCTAACCCTAACCCTCCTCTTCTATCTTCCATTCCTTCAGCCTAACCCTCTCCTTCTATGCTCATTCATCTCATCATCCACTTTGAATCTATTTCCTATCGTGTCCCATCATGGGAAACTGTGATGGTGTGACTGGTGCCACCTGCAGGATCCTTGTGTCAGGATTAAAAAGATCCCTGCAATGAACAATTAAGTTGGTGAAATAGGGATATTTATGTATACTTACCCATTTATTACAAATGTGTTCTAAATGAAAACATTGTTGATATGGAGTCAGTCGGAAATGAGCTTTCGGATGTCTGTAGGACGTTTCATTTCAGGAATCCCACTTTAGGAGGAATAATTAGGCCTCAGGGGTGTCAATAACCCATCAACACATTCCAGACACCATCAGCTAAATATCCAGTGTAACAAACACTCAAACTACAGAGAAAAGAAACCGCTGTCACCCAGTGCTATAGACATGAAAGGTCTAGTAGGAGGAGGACATTTCTGAGCGCTGGCATTTAACCTCTGGCTATATGAAATGTTACATCTCCTTAGGGAACCTCCGCTGCGTGTCTGGGACAATGTGAAGCCACAGACATTTATGTGAATATTAAACATATTACAGCAATCTGAATATTGAGCCAGCAGTTTAGATGTCATATGAATCAGACCTGAGAGTTTAATTACATGACGCACCCTGTACCAACTTAATTAAATATTATGCATGTTATTGTACCAACAGGTTGCACGTCGTCATGTGCATAATGTGCACCAATTAAATCAGCCAGGTGATTATATGCGGCCTTTTATTAAAGAATGAATCCTGAAACAGTCATTTCCAATTATACACAAATTAACTACAATTTTATGTCTATCAGCTGGAGGCATCTATTTCACAGTGACCGACTATTTGATACTCCTGGAGAATCCTAAAAGACGGCAACGGGGGTGGGGGGGGGGGTAATGTACGGAGTGATTTATGTAAATAATGTCCCACTCCCTGCACAGCAACCATACATTTACTATAGATGGGGTTAGGTGTCATCAAGTCTCACCCATTCATAAAAACAATCAGGACTGAGGCAGTGATTACTTTAAATACTGTGTCCGAAACTCGGGGGTCTCGCAGAAATTCTCTGAGTATCGCATTCCCTGATCTATTCTATATGTCTAGAGATAATAGTGACTTCACATATAAATGCTTACAAATTAAGCATTGTACAGCTCATAGTAAGAAGACAGATAAATAATTCGTAATTTGCAATTATTTGCAAATTACCTGGCAATCAAACTGTATATATTATATCCAATATATACTGCTCTGAATAGACCAGATTCAGACATTACATACTATTGACTTACTCACAAATTACGAGTGTGTAAAACTATGATGAATTGCAGGGGGGGGGGTAAAATGAATGTCAGTGTGTGCATGCAGGGAGAATACTTTATTGTTGCATGTTGCACACAGATACTGACCAGCGTTACTGTTACACTGTTATTACACTTGTGCTGGAAACATCATCTCTCAACTCTAATACTGTTTCCATATCTCCCAACTGTCCTGATTTTAACGACAGTCCTGCAAGTTCTATGATCTTGGTGTGGAAAGGGATGGGGCTTCGCTGTACGAGGCAGAGATTGGGCGGTACAGGGTGGGGTTTGGGCGGGATGGGCGGTGTTTGGGTAGTACAGGGCGGACCAGATGGTGCTTGGCCGGTATGGGGGCGGAGTCGGGGCTGGGCATATCTGTCCCAATGTCGCCCACCAAGCAGGAAGTTGGGAGGTATGTGTTTCCAACAAATGAAATTGACCTCCCCTGCAATTCAACATGGTTTTACCCACTCTTGAGTAAGTCGTGAGAAATTCAGTAGCGCCTAAAATCTGAATATTTCCATTGTTTCGTCATTTTTAAATGATATTATTTTATTTGTTTTTAAACTATTTATACTGTAATAATGAGAATAGAACTATCTAACACTATACACCTTAGAACAGCACTCAACTATTTTATACAATATACATTGGAAGCACTATTCTTCTTTGTTAGTTTATTAAATACAGCCACAAATAAGAAGAACATAATGATATACAGTGATTAAACCAAAGAAAACACTGGATTTGCATGTGTACATGTGCTGCTTGTGTCTGATACAACTGATCCGATCAGAAATGGAAACGTGTCCAATGTGAAAGGTTATTCAAACATACAGACGTCCCACTTATTAGAGCAATGATGTTGTGTGTAAATATTCCCAGAAAGGAAAATAAATGATGCTGGAGGCGCTAAGCAACTGAAAGCCACAAATGAGGCTCCGGAACCTCGAAGTAGATGAATCATTTTCACGGGGTCATTAGGAAACCATCTACAGATGGATAGTATCGAAGAATGTGAATTCTATATCACCGCGCTCTCATGTACAGGAGAACGTCCATCAAGTGGCGCCATGTCAGTGGCCTCAATGGCTCATTACATAATAGTTACGGGTGTATAATGTATATGGTGAGGTATAATTACATGAACTGGAGACATTACTGTGTGGTATAATTGTGTGAGCTGGGGATGTGTGACTGGATCATACATATCACTGAGCACTACGACTGCTCCATGTGGAAATAGTGGTAGCCACAGTAGATATGCCACTGGCTCAAAGCCGAAATAAGGGGGGCATAGGGGGCAAATGCCCTGGCCTGGGCGCCCCACTCTCTGGAGTCTTCCTGGATCCCCGTCGCTGGTTATCGATTCCAATCCCCCTCCTCTCCAATTCCACTCTTCTGCAGCCAATCAGAAGCCCCTGGTATGGAATTTGAGTGGGGGGGGGGGGGGGGGTGACTACTGCTGATGGCAAATCCTCAAAGATGACGGAGAGAGGGGAGCACCCTGACAGACTGGGGTCTTAAGTGCCCCGAGCCTTAATATAAACATATGAACTGGAAATATTACTGTGTGATATAATCATATGAACTGGGGATATTACTGGGTGATATAAACATATGAAATGGAGATATTACTGTGCAATATAATCATATAGTTGTATATCATGGATTAATATAATCTCTATATCAGAGCCTGTTACTAACCTGCCAAATAATGTACCTCATCCTCTTTAACCCAGGGCAAAATATGGCAGCCAGCACCCACTGCAATTACTGACATATCAAATGCTGCTTTGTCACAGACCACAATAAGGGCAATCTATGGTAACAATATACACATGTACTAGACCACTGTGGAAATATATTTTTATAGCGTCTGGTTTGTACATTCACAGTACAATAGCTGAATGTTCTAACGCTATGTAGACAATCCCATGTATGGAGATATGTATTATTACCCTCTCGTTCTCAGTGCTGCTCTTTCATTATTAGCTCAATGGTGTGATACAGCGATGCCAAGAATTTTCATGGTCACATTTCAGTCTCTTCTTTTGTGGTTGGATCACTTAAGTAACCTCAAAAGCTTCTGGGAAACTAAAAGCCTGCTTGCGGCCATGCCGTCATGACGAGTAGCTCTGAGACTACAAAGGTCCACTAAGTGTTCCCATTGGGGAAACAAGGGAGGAAGCATTAACAGGTCAAATAGAGCAGCTAGTAAATATATGACAGGAGTTTATATATATATATATATATATATATATATATATATATATATTTTTTTTTTAAATATGAAATCTACATGAATTAAAAATTTGTCCAGCAGTGGAAACAGACCCATTATAAGGAGAAAAAGCCGAGTCCATACCTCCCGAAATTGCTATCCCTGAAGATCGGACAAATAAGCCCTCCCCCAACCCCACTAAAGTACAACCCTGGCCCCACTCACACCTGCCCAGCTCCTCCCAAGCCTTTTCAAGCAAAAAACCTATTTTGTTCCCTAATCAGTTCAAAGTGCAGGCCGGCAGGGCCAGTCACCCCAATCAGAACACTGGGATGTATGGGAGCCTGGATAAGGTGCGTTATGCTTGACCCACTGTCTCTGGTGCATGTGCAACACCGGTCAGCAGGCTACCGGCAATGCAGCTGACAGCTTGAAACAGCACCTGGTACTCATTCCAGGAATCTGGATTAAAGCAACCATGACTTTTTATCCCACAACAGTACAGTGTGGATCATTACCAGCTCTGCCACATTGCCTGCTCCCTGGCCTCCGTGCTAGTCTTCTTTTTATACCCATCGTAGTCCTGCATATTTTTAGTAACATGTTATGCTGCTCCATTGGAGCAAGAATGTATGCTTCCAGCACAATTGTCTGACTTTCTCACTTACTTTGCAGGATTTAGGATCCGGTCAATTGAGATGGAACTATGCATCTACAGCACCCCCGTGGCAGTCATTCGAAAAGTAGAAACCCCCTCTTTCAAATTGTTAGTGCCAAATTTCATGACGATGTGCGTTGAATCAATGTGTCTTGAAATTGGTACATTCTTTTGAAATAACCCTGTATAATATTTACCTGTACTGCGAACCTTTCTGCAGAATTTCTTAATCAGAAACGAGGAATAATGAGGACTAAACCATGGACAGTAAGCAGGGCCGGACTGGCCGGACAGGCAAAGATGGGCCACTGGAGTGATGGGCTGCTAAGGTGCTGCTGGAAAGCTTAAGTCATCCAACAATCAGTGTTCTGACAGCCATTCACTGACTGGCTGCCAGCTAGAAAAAAAATAGGATAACTCTCAGCAGTCTGATTGGTGGGGCTGTTTTTTAGTCCCAGTCCGGCCCTGGTGGCAGTTGAGGTGTCTGGGTGCAGATAGGGCAGAGTGGCAGTTGATGTGTCTAGGAACAGATAGGGCAGTATGGCAGTTGAGTTATCTGTAGCATATAGGGCAGAATGGCAGTTGGGGTGTGTGTAACACAGAGGGCAGAGTGACAGTTGAGTTATCTGTAGCATATAGAGCAGAGTGGCAGTTGAGGTACTGAGCAGCAGGTCGGCCAGAGTGGCAGTTGAAGTGCCTGTAGCAGGTAGGACAGTGTGACAGTTGTGGTATACAGCAGAAGATAGGGAGAGTGGCAGTTGAGTTGTCTGTAGCAGATAAGGCAGAGTGGCAGTTGATGTGTCTAGGAACAGATAGGGCAGAGTAGCAGTTGAGTTATCTGTAACATATAGGGCAGAGTGGTAGTTGAGGTGTCTGGGTGCAGATAGGACAGAGTGGCAGTTGATGTGTCTGGGAACAGATAGGGCAATATGGCAGTTGATTTATCTGTAGCACATAGGGCAAAGTGGCAGTTGAGGTGTCTGTAGCGCATAGGGCAAAGTGGCAGTTGAGGTGTCTGTAGCGTATAGGGCAAAGTGGCAGTTGAAGTGTCTGTAGCGCATAGGGCAAAGTGGCAGTTGAGCTGTCTGTAGCAGATAGGGCAGAGTGGCAGTTGAGGTGTCTGTAGTAGATAGGGCAGAGTGGCAGTTGAGGTGTCTGTAGCAGATAGAGCAGAGTGGCAGTTGAGGTGTCTGTAGTAGATAGGGCAGAGTGGCAGTTGAGGTGTCTGTAGCAGATGGGCAGAGTGGCAGTTGAGATGTCTGGGTGCAGATAGGGCAGAGTGGCAGTTAAGGTGTCTGTAGCAGATAGGGCAGAGTGGCAGTTGAGGTGTCTGTAGCATATAGGGCAGAGTGGTAGTTGGGGTGTCTGTAGCACATAGGGAAGAGTGGCAGTTGAGGTGTCTGTAGCAGAAAGGGCGGAGTGGCAGTTGAGGTGTCTGTAGCAGATAGGGCAGAGTAGCAGTTGAGGTGTCTGTAGCAGATAGGGCAGAGTGGCAGTTGAGGTGTCTGTAGCAGATAGGGCAGAGTGGCAGTTGAGGTTTCTGTAGCAGATAGTGCAGAGTGGCAGTTGAGGTGTCTGGGTGCAGATAGGGCAGAGTGGCAGTTGAGGTGTCTGAGTGCAGATAGGGCAGAGTGGAAGTTGATGTGCCTGGGTGCAGATAGGACAGAGTGGCAGTTGGGGTGTCTGTAGCAGGTAGGGCAGTGTGACAGTTGTGGTATACAGAAGTAGATAGAGCAGAGTGGCAACTGAGGTGTCTGTAGCAGATATGGCAGATGAGATGTCTGTAGCAGATAGGGCAGAGTGGCGGTTGAGATGTCTGTAGCAGATAGGGCAGAGTGGCAGTCAGAGCCGGACTGGCCATCTGACAATTTGGGCAAATGCCAGATGGGCCACTGGAGTGATGGGCCTCTACAAAGTGCTGCTGGAAAGCTTAAGCCATCCACTAATCAGTGTGCTGAAAGCCATTCAATGACTGGCTGCCAGCTAGAAAAAAAATAGGATAACTCTCTGATTGGTGGATAGCTCTAGGTGGGCCTGTGTGCATTAAATGCCAGGGCTGATTTTTAGTCCCAGTCAGGCCCTGACAGCAAGCATAGTCTATCTATGGGGGCCATCACACAGTTTACTGGGGGATTGGGCAGTGGGCCTGATTTATGTCCGCCCCCTCTACAGTAAACGGATAGCTTTTGCTATGGTTGGACAGAGTTTGACGCCATCAAGGCCCGCCCATTATCGTTTCTATAAGGGCCGAGGCAGTTATAAACATGAACTCACTGCCCCAGTTCATGTCCCACAACAAGATTTGCCGACTCTCCCAGGATACGGGGAGAACATCCTGAAATTCTTGAGTCTCCTGGACATACCTGGAGAGACGTCAACCTTGGTCCATCAATAGGAATTGGTCTTTCCCAGGACTGGTAGCTAAGGGCTGCAGTAAATGAAGGAGCGGAAGAACGATTGAAAAAGTTTTCCTCATATTTTCATGGAAATACAGACCCGCAGACACATCTTTGTTTGTACTGGAACGGTATCAGGTTTCTTTCATAGAAGAGATAATCTGCAGATCGTATTATTTTCCCAGTCATCTCTCTATGTGCTATTCTTCAGAAGGGGACTGACCCGCTGTCATTTTAGATGTAGTGGGCAATAATCTGTATGCGCGGACATGTACATCCAGTAAAATCATTATATTTGCACTTTTATGACCTAGGCCCTAAAATATTTCTACTTTTCATTTTTGTGGTATTTATATCCTGAGTATATTTCATGTTTTATATTCATATTTCATAAATTGCTTGGCACAATACCACTGCGCATATTTCTCATGCACAGTCTCAGCTATAAACAGGATAGACTTTAGCTAAGTCTGAGCAAACAAGAGTACCGAGATAACCAATATAAGCATCACCAATCTTCAGGGCCTGATGAAGGGTTCCAGCCGCCCTAGACTAATACAGCAGTGGCTGATCCACCCCCTCCCCCACCAACTGTTTCGCTCATATTCAGCTAAAAAGGTGTTTTCCCACATGAATAAAAACCATTTATTAAACCATATAAAGCTTATTATACCTTATCACAATATAAACTGGAGAGCCAGAAAATATCCCTCATAGCTCCCCTTTCACCAGGGTTCTCTTCTGGAATGTCTGTGAGACTCACGCATTTCAGGGTAGTTCTCCCGGAATGTCGGGAGAGTAGACAGATCCCCCAGGACCAGGGTTAAGGCAGTGACTTCATGTAAATATCTGCCCCAGCCACGATTGATGACGTCAAACTCTGCCCCTCAATAGCAAAATGCAATATGCCATTTAGTAGGTAGTGCTTCTGGCATGATTGCCATAAATCACACCCTGTGCCCAACTCCCATGCTGCTGGCATATGGTTTCTCCCAGAAGGGACAACCGTGCTCTTCATAGCTATATGTCTCCCCATATAGATCCCCCCACCTCATAGAATCCCCTATTGCTTTATATTACCCCATACAGATTCCCCATAGGTCCTTATACTTCCTCCCATAGAGATACCCCAGAGTTCAATTTTCCCCTTCCATGCATATATAGAAACCCTCATAGATTGGTCTATAGTACCCCATATAGATCTCCCATAAGCCAATACATCCACAGTGGTCAGTATAAATCCAGCATCCCATATAAATCAGTGTCCCATAGGTCCATGCATTCCCTGTTAGAAGGACAGCTTGGGCCCATTATCTGGGGGAAGTAACCTGCTGGAATACTGCTAATGTTTTCCAGCAAGAGCCTAGTGTAGAATGCCTGAATACATTTTAGGATATAAGGCATTCGTAGCGGGCTAGGGATGCATAGTGGGTAATCTGGTCCTGGCCCAGAGCTCCAGGCTGCAGCTTAATCAGCCTATTGATCAGTCGCTGCCAATCATATACAGCAGAGGAATCATCTTTCTGTAATCACGTATGCCTATTTCTGTCCCTCAGTAAGCTGCCCTCTTAGTAGATCAGGCCCCCTGCCTCCTTTTACCCCTATGTGTGGCTGACTACACATCCATCAGGGATTCATGGGGATATCCACTGCATTTGAAGCAATGGGTGGCTTGAAGACGTCACCTGCCTCACAATGCTGTAATCACGTCACGGAGCCATTAAACCTGTCCGTCATATGTCCCCCCCCTTTCCACCCTGGGGAGAAGAAACATTGGCAAGCGAGTATTCAGCCATTATCCGGAGAAAAGCAATAAGCTTGAAGGGATTTCATTACAACCAGAAGTCCATTTAAGCCATGGATTAATTCCGTCTCTTTATGAAAAGGTCAAATACTATTTTAAAATAAATGATGTCATACGCTTGCATCATGGAACATGTGATCAGCTGCACAGAAGGTTCATTTGAGACACTTGCAGTGCCGACAAGTGGAATCCTGTAATATGCACAGAAAACTTGACCTTTCCACTGGCTCCACCATTGTCACAGAAGACGTGTATTATACAACCAGATTCAGACTTTACGTACTATTGACTTAAGCTGGGCATACACTCTAAGATAATTCGTCCAATTTGAAGATTGGATGAAATTGGAAAGATTGATTTTAAAGGAATTGGAAACAGGCATACACTGTGCAATAATTGCATAGTTCAAAAATAGGTTTCAAATGACTTTAAGGTCTGCACAATCTTAAATAGTTTGACTGGTGAAAAATCGTTCAGTGTATGGCCACATCCAATATTCCTGCTATAAAGACCCACTTTAAAAGCATAAAACAAACGATATATAAAAAAAAAAAATATATATATATATATATATATATAATGGAAATACTAATTTGCTATATTATTTTTTACTATGCAATTATTACACAGTGTATTGACAATTTATCTTATAGTGTATGGCCAGCTTAAGTCAATAGTCTGAATCTGGTCCACAGTGTCTGATTACATGTTTTTCATTTTCTTTTTACACCTCAGCTATTTTCCATGAATCACGAATCACTTGCGACCCCCAAGATCAAGTACACATTTGTTACCCATGGTGCAGCTCAACAGATTTACAGCATCTAACCTAAAGTAAAATAACCCCTCAGCCAAGATTTAAACAAAATACAATATCCAAATTGCACAAATATTACTCAGATAAATATGCTTTGGACGGTGGCTTTAAAACATGTTGTGCTCTATTTATGTAACTTGGGCAATAGAAATACTTTAGCTGAGCGTTTTAAGAAAATGACATTAATAAATTAACAGCATTAATATCACTCTCAGCGGGTGATTATGATTCAAAAGTTACATAAATAAGTGGATTGCTATTTGGAGGACATGAGAGGTCATTGTTAAGAGAATAGTTCTCTTCTTCCTCAATGTTCAGCGGCTGACAGCTTGAATAGCACTTAGTCTATCTATGTTGACGGCTGTTTATAAATACACTTCCAGCAGCTGACAGCTTAAACAGCGCTCAGCACTCAATCTATGAATGCTGAGTGCTGTTTTTAAACAAATGGCCAGTAGCTGACAGCTTAGACAGCACTCAATTTATCAATACTGAGTGCTGTTTACAAACACACAGCCAGAAGCTGATAGTGCTCAGCACTGATGCGATGCGTACTCCTGCCAGTTGCACATTGCATCCCCGAATCGTTCCTGCAGCAGGCAAGATTCAGAGTAATCGCAGATTTCCTGTAGACTGCATGTGCATTTAGCACATGCAATGTATCTGCAACAATGATCTCACAGGTGTAAAGCCAGCATTAGTCTATCAATGCTAAGTGTTTATAAATACACTGCCAGCAGCTGATAGCTTAAACAGGACACAATCTATCAATACTGAGTTTTTTATAAACACATGGCCAGCAGCTGACAGCTTAGACAGCACTTAGTCTATAAATGCTGAGTGCCGTTTATAAACACATGGGCAGTAGCTGACAACTTAGACATCACTCAAAGCTGTCAGCTGCTGGTAATGTCTATATAAACTACACACAGTACTTATATTCTGAGAGCTGAGCACTATCTAACCTGCCAGGATTATGCGTGTTCCCTGTGGGCGCAGGATGGTAAGCTGTATGTGCCCCTCTTTCCCCCTGAGGACAATAGCAGTCATACCCCCTGCTCCCGTGGTAGTTATGCCACTAGTACTGTGCTTAATCAGTAAATTCTTATGTACTTTATAAAACTTAAATCTACTATTATTTTGTGTTTCTTCAAATGTATTATTATGAAATGTTATTGTAGTAGTACGTTCGCTTTGGTGATAAAAGAGAGGAACAGAGGAGGAAGAGAGGAACAGACTGTATGAAACTCTGCCAGTGTAGGATACATTTCTAATGATGCAAAGATCAATACCAGCACTCAATACATCTCGCACATCAAGCTCTGAAATGCTTTCAGCTAATGAAAACCTTTACTAACATTACTACCGAACCTCTGGTTACACATGATGGTGTTATAATAGACACCTCTGATCTTTCCACACGAAGTACAAGAGGTTATAAGGTTTGTTTAATAACAGGTTGTATGGCACTGATGTGCTGCTTCAACTATGTAAATCAGGTTAAATTAAGAAAAGCAATCTGATTGGTCGCTGAGGGTTACATAAAAGAATGCTGTTGGATTGCTTTGCGCAGTGGCAGTATCATAGCCGATGAGGTTTATCCGAGGCGTGATTATTGCTTATTGAAAACTGGATTGTGACATTAAAGTGCAACTAAACTTCTGTAGCGCTTTATAATTTGACACTCATTAAGACATGAATGGGTGGGGAAAGGGGTCCTACCCGCAAGCTTACACTCTAGAGGAGGGATACATAGGGGAAAGTCCATTATATAATGGGGATCATACAAACTCCACACAGATAAGGTCTTGTCCAGGAATTGAAGGCACAAGCGCTACACTCTGAGCCGCCTGCCATGTCATGCTATTGCAGATATGTATATGGGTGCAGATATATTGATAGATTTGCAAGTTAGTAAAAGTATCGAATCATTCAGAACCCGATCCGGGAGCTTCCATATGGACAGGGCAGACCCCTCTCAGTGCGGTCAACCCTTAGAAGCTGCTGGAGGTTGACAGCTTAGAACAGCGCTCAGTGCTCCCTGAATGAACGCTGAGCATTTCATAAATACTTTGCAGGTAGCAATGTCCAGCTTGGAGCAGAGAAGGGATAAGATAGCTGTTTCACATATATTAAGGGTGTAACCATGCAAGGGGGGGGGGCTGGTGACATTAGGTAAAGGGGTAGTGTACTAGATCATGAGGACATGTTGGGTTTAGTGAAATTTACTGTAAAGGTACAATAGGACAATTTAAACATCCTAAATATTCAATTCAATAAATAGTCTAATAGTCGAGGCACCCTTAGCGTCTCCATCATTTTTCAAGGCTCCCCTAAGACACAGTCATTTCTAATTTTTTTACGTTTTTGAGTCAAAATCATGTAATAACTATTTAAGTAAAAACAGAAATACTTCAGGTTGACATCAAATCTTGTGTTACTCCTATACAAGACGTAAAATTGTTTTTCTAAGTGACACTAGCAATGTTGCACCAGATCAGAAAAACCATTCCACGGCACCCCAATGACAGCGTCGCGGCACCCCGGTGAGCCACGGCACACAGTTTGGGAACCACAGGTTTAGGTGTTAGCGTTCATTGGGCAGACTGATGAGACAAGTGGATCTGGTTTGTACATTCTATGTGCTACACTGTACACCCCCTTATAATATTTCCTCTTACAGGACCGCGTCTGCCCCTTTCCTTAACAGCTCTCCGTTCTGTCTGCTTCCAGTTCACTAAAACACCACAACCAGGGGGCGCTTCATAGTGTGATACCATTAATTATTATTCAGAATTGTTGTTACATAAGAATATTAGTACATGCAACAATATTTAAAATAACAACAAAATCATCCACACGATAGCAGCTTCTCACAGCTATAAGACAATACTTTCATACACGCTGCACATGGTATCATGGACTCGTTGTCACAACTCCATACTGGGGAACAGGTATCTCTCCCCTTGCGCGTTTCATCGCGTACGTGACTTAAAGATTGTTGTAGGTACTAATATTCTTATGTAACAACAATTATAATTAAAAATGAACGGTATTACTTATACTATGTACAAGCGCCCCT
>JABWIB010006441.1:0-27199 GCA_016617825.1 Platyplectrum ornatum
GCCTGGCTGCTGAGAAGAACAACCTAGTCAGACAGGGGTTCTCTAGTAAGGTAATTAATACCCTCTTAGCCTCTAGAAAGGAATCCACCAACAGGGTGTACTATACAGTATGGTCAAAGTTTGTGCATTGGTGTAGGGTTAATAACCGTCAACATCATGAGGTGCCGGCCATTCTAGATTTTTTGCCACTAGTTCGCTCAGAGTTCAAGTCTCCGCTCTTAGTGCAATGTTGGACACGGACCTGGTAAAGGACCGTTATATTTCTAGGTTTTTACAGGCCTGCTCTAAGCTAAAGCCCTCATTTAGAAATCCGATTGCACCATGGGATTTAAATTTAGTGTTGGAGGTGTTAGTAGAACCCCCCTTTGACCCTCTTTCTGATGTGTCGTTTAAGTTTCTAACTCTGAAAACTGTATTTCTGGTAGCGATTACGTCAGCGAGACGAGTCTCGGAGTTACAGGCTCTCTGTTGAACAGCCATTTACTAACTTCTATACAGATAAAGTGGTTCTTAGAACCAATCCAAGTTTTCTGCCTAAAGTTGCTACTGCATTCCGTAGTTTTGCCCTCCTTGTGTCCGAACCCAAAAAACGCAAAAGAGAGGCTCCATAAGTTGGATTTAGTCAGAGCCCTTTCTACCTATATCCAAAGAACTAGGGAGCTTCGTAAAACAAAGCAACTCTTTGTACTCCTAGAAGGTAGTAATAGGGGTGGCCCAGCCTCCAGAGCCACCATATCTAGGTGGATCAAAACAGTAATCCTTGAATCGTATAGAATTAGACACAGGGAACCCCCTGCTAATTTAAAAGCCCATTCCACTAGGGCAGTGTCAGTCTCTTGGGCAGAAAGAGAGTCAGCCTCAATTCTAGAGCTTTGTAAGGCCGCTGGCTGGGCCTCTATTCACTCCTTTAATAGACACTATAGGGTGGATGTTTCGGAAGGAGGGTTCTAAGCGCTGTGATTTAGAACATCCTGTCTGAAATATTTTTCCCTCCCCTAGTTTAGCACTGCTTGGGTATATCCCCAGTGTTGTGCTGCCATGGCAGGGGCAAGGTAAATTACATATTATGTACCTGTTAATATGTTTTCCTTGCTCCGCCATGGCAGCACATAGTTTCCTGCCTCAGTTAGGATGTATTATTTTATGTGACTAACCTATTTCTTAAGGACTATTGGAGTCAAAAGACACCTCAGGAACAGGAAGGGGAGGATTTATATGGAGGGGTGTCTTCTTTCCTGTTGCACCAGTTGGGAGGAACTTAATCCCTAGTGTTGTGCTGCCATGGCGGAACAAGGAAAACATATTAACAGGTACATAATATGTAATTTTATTTCACAAATGAGTAGTTCAAGTCTGAATATAACTATTAGTTAACATACACAGATATGTATATATGTACTATAGAGAACAAACTTTTTAATTTCAAATATAAACTTATAGTTTCATTCTAAAATCTAGGTAATGGTATTTGGTGGCGGTGTGAATATTTGCAGTCTCTAACAAAGTAGGGATTTTTTTGAGCACTTTCAGTTGTTGCTGTTATTTCATAACAAATCCTTGGAAATATATTTGAAAAAAAGTTTATTTACCTAATTAGGATCTTTATGTTGGGGTCCTGTTCTTATTTGCTGGGCTGTTGTTTCTTAGCAGCTGCTATCGACTGTTGTTGGGTCACGAAACAGCAGCCAGAAGCCAATTCTGTATTAAGTGCAGTCTCCTTCAGTGATGCCTTGCGGTGTGCAATGCTTGGAATACACTGGCTGTGTGCACTACAATTGTGTAGTGCACAATTGTGATGATACAGGTATCATCTATGCCTATGCAGCTAAAGCATAATGGTACTTGACAAAGCATGCTGGGTCTTGAAGTTTGACAGCACCTGATGAACCACAGATTACCTATACCTGCCCTAGGGGGATATCTTAATAATTTAGAGAACTTTGCTGGCAGCACTCAACACACATTTTGGTTCAATTGTATGTTTATGAGGTAAATACCCAATGGAGGTTGCACAACTTAAGTGACCCACTGGATGTTTTTTCCTTCTGTATCTAGTACAATGTATCCTATGTATTATGCAGCCATTCGTCTCCTTATTGGTGGTCAGGTACCACAATAGGTAAGGAAACTTGAACCAGTTAGGTGTTAGAAGTCATGATCGCTACTGTCACATGAGACAAATTCCTGGTTGACTAGGGAACTAGTCTTCTCATTGGTGGCCAGGGACCACATGTCTTGCTGTCACTCTCAGAATTAAGTATTTCTATTTGTCCTGGCTGCTTCCATGGCCGAGATCATGACCAATGGCAGTACTGTCAGAACAGTTGTGGACTCATCTCTTTGATTGTGACTCCTAGTGTTATGTTTGTTAACTTTTGCCTCACAAGAAAATCAGGCAATATACTGTAGGTCTGAGAGCCTTATCCGTATATATTTTTTTAAACTCTTTATTTAGGACCATGACAAGCAATTCAACAATACAATCCACGTGCAGTTCAGACAGAAAAACATAACAGAATATATAACAACCAGAGAGTCTCCAGGATGGAACAGTGCAATCAGCAAACACAAGGAGACAATCGGGGGAGCATATAGTTGGAACCGCCAAGGTGCAGTAGGTGGCATGGGATTTTCAATAATATATTTCCGGGTAGGGTTAGGAGAGGGTAAGAGGGGAAGGGAAGGAGAGAAAAGCGGGAAGAGGACTCATAGGGTGCCAGGCACTGGAACGGAGTACAGTTGGAACCAGGGAGATCAGACCTCGTGGTACTTTGGCATGGTGTCATGGAGAAGTGCTGTGATGTATTCCATGGAGGAGACATACCATATCCTGCTAAGAAGCTCGGCCCTAGTAGCAGCCTCCGGTCTTTTTCATGCCCTGGCTATAAGCAACTTAGCAGCTTGGAAAACATGAGAGAGGAATAGGTCAGTGGATTTACCTATCCCGGGTACAGGGTGGATAAGCAGGAGTACCAAGGTGTCAGCCGGGGGGCAGAGGTTTGTGATTCTTGCTGTGAGGTCCAGGACAATTCTCCAGATTGGCTGAACATAGGGGCCGGCCCACCAAATGTGTGGGAGTGTGCCAGGAGCACCACAGTTATGCCAACAGGCAGCTGAAACATTAGGGAACGGATGGTGCAGCTTTGCAGGGACCATGTACCAGAGGGTGCATAACTTGAAAGCATTTTCCTGTATGCTGACATTGATAGAGACCTTGGCTGTACGCTTCCGAATGACAGACCACTCCTCGGCCTCCAGAGACGCCCCCATGTCCAGTTCCCAGGCTCATTGGTGCGTCTCGACTGGGAGAAGAGGCTTTGCCAAATCATTACGGTAAAGTAGGGAGATAAGGTCGCTGCGGCCGGGATAGTAAAGGCAGTGGCGTTCAAAGGGTGTCATGGGTCGCAGCTTCCTGTTACGTGTTTTCCATTGAATAAACCCCCTAAGTTGTATGCAGGAGAAGTGCATGGAAGCAGGGAGGTGGAAATTGTCTTGGAATGCAGAGAAGGACTGTGGTGCGAAGTCCCCCAGCACATGAGTGTAACTAGTGATGTTATGGCTGCTCCACGCCCAAGCAACTCCAGGAGAGCAACCAGGGGGGAACAACGAGTTGTTCCAAAAAGGTGAGACCGGGGATAGGTAGGAAGAAAGACCGTATTTGGAGATGGACAAGTCCCTCAGAGAGAGAGAGAGAGTAAAAGAGACAAAAGGACAGTCCTATGCCGAGGGGAACCAGGGGAGGAAATGCAGAGAGAGGTCAGAGCACAGAGCGTTTTTGATGTCTACCCAAAGCTTAAGGGGCGGGAATGCCAGGTGATAACATGGCTAAGGTGGACAGCCTGATAATATTTAGCAAAGAGGGGGAGACCAAGGCCCTTGTCCTCTTTTCTTTTGGAGAGAAGTGTTCTATTAAGCCTGGGGCGTTTCCCGTCCCAGATAAATCGTCCACAGGCAGATTGGAGTGCCGAGAGAGTTGAAGAGGGGACATGTACCGGGAGTTCAGTAAGGAGGTTTTGGGTGAGAGAGACAACCGGGTTGGATAGAGTCAGTAATACATTGTCTGTGAACAGAGAGATCTTGTATTGAGTGTTGCCGAGGGGAATACCAGAGACGTCAGGGTGACAAAGGAGTTTAGCTGCCAGAAGCTCTATGCAAAGGGTGAATAGCAGTGGAGAAACAGCCTTGTCTGGTATCATTGAGGAGGGGGAACGGGGGAGGTGTGGCCATTAGTCAGAACCCTAGAGGTGGGAGCAAGGTAGAGAGCCTGGATAGCAGTAAGAAAAGGGCCGCTAAAGCCAAATGCCTCCAATGTTGAAAACCCTGCATGTTTTATCCAGGGCTTGACGGTAGGGAGTGAAACCCACCTAGTCAGGGTGGATCAAGTCAGCTAAAACCCCCAAGTCTGTTAGCCAAGACTTTGGCAAAAGTTTTGTCGTTGTTTAAAAGAGATATAGAGCGATATTTGGGGCAGAGTGTGTGGTCCTTGCCTGGTTTGGGGATGACAACGATGGTGGAGATAGTCGAGGATGAATGAAACATACCACCCTGGAGGATCGAGTTGAAGAGGCTGGTCAACTTGGGGACAAAGAAATCGGAAAAGCATTTATAATAGCTTATGGGGCGGCCATCTGGGCCTGGGGCTTTAGAGTGTTTCTGAGAGCTCAGGGCCTGCTGGACTTCCTTCTCAGTTATATCCACCCCTAGGGCAGAGGACCTAGATGGAGTAAGGCGAGGTAAGTGGCAGGAGTCCAGAAATGCCTTAGTGTCAGCAAGATGAGAGGCCGCATCCCTCGGAGAATGGAGGCTGTAGAGAGATTCATAAAAAGAGCAAAAAGTCTTGTTGATCATACAGGGGTCATAAGAGAGGATGCCTGAAGTGTCTCTAACAAAATGAATGGTCTGCGAGGCCATCTTAGCCTTGAGGCTGTTAGCCAGAAGGGTATCAGCCTTGTTGCTCTTTTCATAAAATCTCTGTCCTCTCCGCCATAAGCGGATAAAGCTCGCCCTGAAGCTGAGTGAGCCTCTCCAAGGTGGGGACTGTGAATGTTTATGCTGGCATTCAAGGTCAAGTTGTGAAGTAAGGGAGTCTATCTGTGCCTTATCCCTATTTTGTCAATTTTCAATATCTTATTAATGGGGACTTGAGAATTTGGACAACTTATTTTGTATTATATCTGTTAGCAGTTAGGTGATCTGTGCTGTTGGGATTAGATTGTTTAATTGCACATAAATTAAAACAGAAACAATGTTAATTGTTTTATATAAAGACTTTTAATTTTCACATAGAATCTGCCCATCATACTGTCTAATTCCCTGATGGTTAACCTGTGACACTCCAGATGCTGTCAAAGTACAAGTCCCATCATACATTGCCAGGAGTTTGGAATGCTGAGTCTAAAGCACTAGCTGGCAAAGCATGATGGGACTAAACATCTGGACTGTCACAGGTTTGCCATCAGGGGTCTAATTCAAACAGGCCCGAAGTAAGTTATAATTATATTTCCAGGGTTCCAACCGCCCTAAAACACTGCAATCCAATGACAATGACATTATGATGTGGTGCATACAATATACTAGGGTATTAATATATAGTTGCTTTGTTATACAGTTGTCTTGTGTTCGTGTGTCAATACAATTAAACTAAATATTTCAAAAGAAAAACACAGTTTTTTTTTCCAATTTTAGCATTTTCTGGAAAATCACCCCAGAGCATGTCTTAACTGGGCAAATAATGCACATAATTGGTTTTGTATATTCCTGTTTTATATTGTACAAATTAACAGAGCAATTATACAACCTGTTAAAATTATTGCAATTCACAATATGTCTGTAAACTGTGGTTTACATGACAGGTGGTTCTCCAGATGTTAATGTGGGCTAACGACAAACAGAATCTGTGGAAAACATAGTGGCAGCTTCCATTTAAGCACATAAAGCAGATCTCATCCTACAGATTATGTTCTGGCACTGTATTGTCCTGATGGTCTTCATAGATGGTAAGTAGATAATTAACTCACCTGGGAATTTATTTTAGTCATAATATGTTACTAATAATATACCTTGAATAAAAGGAGGTGTATCTTAGCAGATTTTCAGCTGATTTAACTGACAGTATATGTAGACAATATATTTAGGAGGGCTGTATGTACTATTTGCTGTATTCTGGGCACGTTTCCATATAGGTAGTAGTACAAATGACATGTTTATTTTAAAATGTATACTAAATGTATTTTTTTTCATAAGCATCATTTTTTTTTTAAATGTGTGAATTGGAATATAAATATTAACATATAACCTTATTGTAAAAAAAGATACATTCAGTTTGATGTGTTTTTTGTCATTTTAAGTGGGTTTTGTAATCCTAAGTGGTTATTCTTCTTACTTTTATTTAATGCTACAAATGCTACTTTTGTGTCAAATTAGACAAATGTATTATAGGATTGATACCTTTATTGGCAAACCAGAAAAGTTTACAAATTAATGACTGAGAAAGAAACACAACCTTGCACAACCAAATGTGACATTGACAAATGTGTATGGTTGGGATACATCAATTAGAAAAACTTAAGATGGCCATACACGGGCCGAATTGCGTTCAGACCTCACGAATATCGTGAGGTCTGAACGAAATTCGGCCCGTGTATGGCCACGACCGAAAGTTCCCAACAGCGACTAAACACCGGGAAACCTAAACAACCGACATCGGAGATCAATCGGATTTCCCGATTGATCTCCGATGTTTGTTTATAAAAAAAAGAAATAAAAAAAAATACCTAAAAAAAAGAAATAAAATAAAATAAAATAAACTCACCCGTCTGAAGTCTTCGCTGGGCACCGCAGCGGTGCCCAGCACCTTCTCCTGTGCGGCAGGGTCTCTCTCCTGCATGGAGAGGACGCTGTATGTACGTGACGCCGTCACGCATATACAACGTCCTCTCCGTGCAGGAGAGAGACGCTGCCGCACAGGAGAAGGTGCTGGGCACCGCTGTGGTGCCCAGCGAAGAATTCAGACGGGTAAGTTTATTTTAATTTATTTCTTTTTTTTGTAGGTATTTTTTTAAAAAAAATTTTCCCCCCCATAGGCCATCATGGGAACGACATTGTTCCCTGGATGGCCTGCAAACAGGGTGATTTTCCTTAGGGAAAATCACCCCGTTTGTCGCTGGCGATTATCCACGAAGTCGTTCCCGTGTATGGCCTTCTTCTTCTTAATAATATAAATAATAATAAAGTTTATAATACACCACATGTTTTTCGTAGCTCTGCATTTGGGAGGAACAATACAATTAATAAACAAGGCAACAAGCATTGGCAGAGACACAAAGTGGTTACATAATTAGAGGTGGGGAATAACAGTAACAGAGCTGATTGAGAAGTCCAGAGGAAGATAACAGGAGGATGGGTGTCCCTTACCTTAGGAGCTTACATGCTAAGGGAGGACAACACAGGAGAACATTGGAAAGGAAGGGGAAATGTGGAAGGAAAAGGTGAGAGAGGGGTAGGCAAGTCTAAACAAGTGGGTTTTAAGAGAGTGCTTGAAGGTATGGAGGGTGAAGGAAAACCTGATAGGTTGGCATAGAAGTCCTGAATGCGGGAGTGAGAGGTGGTGATCAGGTGGGACATGAGGTTGTGGTTGTTAGCAGAGTGGAGGGGATGGGAGGGGGTGTTGATCGAGATGAGTGAGAAAAGGTAGGGAGTAGAGAAAGAGAAAAGAGTTTTGTAGGTAGTGGCGAGGTGTTTTAGAATATAATATGAGAATAATACAGTTCAGGGATTGACAGAGTAGGGAGGCTGACGTGGTGCATCAGGTGAGTAAGATGAGTCTAGCTGCTGAGTTAATTTTGGCAAGGTGGAAGTGGTAGGTATGAGTAAGGGCACAGATGTGAGGGGGGGGGGGGAGAAGGAGATTGAGCAGTCAAGAGTTACACCCAGGCTGTGAACCTAGGAGATGGTGTGGTTTCCTATGTTTATGGGGATTGCAGGGGTTAGCACAAGGCGGGGGTAGGAAAAGAAAGAATTCAGTTTTGTCCATATTAAGTTTGAGGAAATGCTGGGACATCCAGGTGGGGATGGTGGAGAAGCAGTCGCTCACCTTGGAACTGAACGTGGGAGAGTGAGCGGAGGAGGGCAGGTAGATTTGTTTGTCATCCACCTAGAGGTGGTATTGAAAGCTGTAGGAGGAGATGAGGGTGCCAAGGGAGGATGTGTAGAGGGAGAAAGCAGGGATCCAAGAAGAGAGCCCTGGGAACGCCAATGGGAAAAGCAGTATTAGGTGAGGAGGAGGAGGTGATTCATGAGTGGACAGTGTCAGTCAGACCTAGAGATTGAAGGGGTTGAGGTTTTTGAGAATAGGGGATACAAGTGCATGTTTAAACTGGGAGTGGAATGGAGTTAGCACAGAGGTTGGGGAGGTCAATTTAGGAGCAGGTGGAGACTGGAGGGGATGGGGTCAATTGGGTGGAATAGGTAGGAAAACTGAAGGCATAAGATTATGGTTGAAAAGAGGGAAATGTGAAATGGAAAAGTCCTGTAGGGTGCAGTAGTGGCTGAAGATAAGGTCGAGGGAGTGGCCATGGTTATGGGTGGTGGCAGATGTCCACTGTTCCAGGGCAAGGGAGGAGTTAGAGAGAGCAGTTTGGTGGTGCTGGGGTTGGAGGACAGGAAGTATTCAGCTTATATTCCCAGATTTTTATCTCCCTGTCATTTTTTNAAAAAAATCTTTCAGTAAGACTTCTGACCAGGCCAAGAGAAGTGTTTACCCACAGGGATGTGCAGGGATTTACTTATTACTCCAATGTAGATTCCCTTAGGACACTTTGTACACGGAATCATGTACACCAAATTGGAGAATGTTCCAGTGATAGTCCTGTTGTGTGCAGGGTATCTGGACACTGTTTGTTGATAGGACATGGGTACAGGTTCTGAATTTTTTGTTTTTACAAGAGAAGGTGCCAGTCTCTGATGGTGATGAAAGGACCTTTAAGTTTTGGGGCTGTTTGAATGATAGGAGAGGTTAATCTGGGACTATTTCCTTTAATCTATTGTCATTCTGAAAAATAGAGATCAGAAACAATTTTCCTCAAGATGTTCATGTGGGGATTGTAAGTGACCACTAGGGTCACCCTGTTGTTGTCCTCCTCCAGCTTGTAATCCAGTAGGGTTCTTCTTGGGATTCTTGTGGCTCTGTGGATCTTGATGATGAAGGCCCTCTGTGCTCCGAAAGCTAGGAATTTTTCTGGTTAGCCAAAAAAGGTATCACCCCTATAATACTTTAGTTTTTTTGACACAAAAGTAATTTACATACATAACTTACTTCACATACATTTCTTTAATGCTACACAAAGCCTTTTGTTTTACAGGGTGCTGGCCATTGCCTCTTCCATCTTCTGTGATTATGGCCTGGATTATTCAGGATACGGGACAGAGTCATGCCAGACTCCATTGCTTATTGCAAGGCATAACTAATTTGAGTGTCACTGTCTGGCTCTCAAATGATGCTAATTTAGGAATTTCCTTTGAATCCAGACTTAATATTATCTCTACCACTGTAGTGGGGGCATCCAGTACACAGTTCTTTTTCCCTAAGTATGGAAGTACCATAACACAAATCCTTTTAGCTATATATAAGAATCCCAGATCTACTACTACTACTACTAACTATTCTTCAAACCCATTCATTGCAAATCTTCCTACTGTAATCCTATCAGCATCATCTAATATACATCTCAGTTACCATGTGTCCTCTACACATAGTGAGAATAATAGCAATTTTATGATTACTTTACCATTCCATGTGGATCTTTACAAGCTTACAATATTCAATAAGGATGGTTATTTGCAATTTCCAAAATACTACCTTACTCAAATCCATCATCTTTTAACCAATGAGGATCTCTTTTCCTTGACTTTGTTATCACTACCTAATGACCAATTTAGGTTTTCAGACTTGATGTCTTGCTATGTTCAAGAAACTGAAAATGACAGCATTTGGGGCAACTGTGAAGGTAATATTTTCTAATCAAAATTCAAATATTTCTATTCTTCCTGCTCTTATCCCTACACAGTCCAGATGCATATTATTAAACTTACAAGCGTAGTTATGCTTGGGCAAAGCCATGTTGAATTGCAGGGCAGGTATAATGGATGTTATTATGGTCTTCCTCCATATGTAGAGGAATCTGCATAGTGCACCACTTAACTAGCAATGGAATTGCTAAAAGCTTTAACCAGTCCGTTATTGTTACATGAATTATTCCATGCTTAATTTTAAGAAATTCAAATAGTTTTATTAATAAATGTTCTGGATTGTGTGTGCAGGGGAAGCTGATTGCTGTTTCTGCAATGAAGATGATTTCCCAGAGGAATTAGGTACTGTATTAAATGTCCTATGTTGTGTAAGAATATTTCTATCATGGGTTGTAAATTAGACAAATGCCATCCATTCAGTAAGTTAAGGAAAAAATATCTTGATATTTATATGTGGTATGCATATTTTTTATTTGATATGATTTATATGAGTTATTAATATGTTCCTCTGGTTGGTAACCTTATAATACTCCTTGTACACGTTTACATAATGACCTGGATCCACGTCTCCCCACGAATGATGCCCTTCCTTAGGAATCCCCCCCCAACCCAGCCCCTATTGTATAATGTAATTATACCTCCTGCCCACCTAGCATAATTTAGCTGGACAGGAGGGCAGGACTGACAGGACCTCAAAGAGAGGGGATCAGGAATTGAGTCCACTGCCCATAAGCTGTATGCTAAAACACTTTTACTTTTTAAATATCTCCTATAATAATAAGACTGGTAATAAGTAATAACCTTTTTACACTTGCTATCAAATGATAGATCTATTTGAAAACTGTTTTATTGGCAGTATGACCGGTAAATACACATAAGCAACAGGTAGAAATTTAATGAGAAACTAATTTGACAAATAAACCATGTGGATCAAAGAAAACATTTTCTTTCCTTAATAAAAAAGAGTTATACTCTCTGGAGTGTTGAACCATGGTCAGTGGTCGAAGTGGAAATTTAGAAGTGGGGGTATGGACATTTAGAAGTGGCGGTATGGAAACACTGAATATAAAAGAAGTCAATGGAGATTTGTAGTATTTCAGTTACATCAGTGGGAGAAGTGCCGGTATGGCATACTCCCGTATACTCCCCCACTTCGAGCCCTGACCATGGTAATAAGGGATTTATATTATAGGTAAAAGTGTTAGACTTGCAATTTTACATTATGTAATATTTTACAATCATATTTTGCTATATTCACGTGTTTTTTACCTTTCTGAATAATAGAATTAATTTATGTTTTTGTAAGGTCTCTATTAAAGCATCTGTTTAACAATGACATGATACAAAAGACCTCTAATACTATATTATGTAGAGGACACATTATTGCTTCTAAGTAATATTTATTAATAGGGATGCATTGGTATTGTATTTATTTAGAAATACAGACGGTTCACACAGCTGTGTACACAGACAGTGGCTAAACAATGCAATATCTATGCCCATAGTTGTCCTGCTACGTCTTGCCATCTTGCAGCCATGCATTGCAAACCACAAGGCTCCCCTCTTCAAGCAAAAGAACAATAAACACAGAATGGCGTCCCTTAGTAGGGCCAGATTAACAATGGGGCTAATGGGACTAAAACCCCAGGCCTCCATCTAAAAAAGAGGCAAACACACAAATAATCTCCACATTTTCCACTGAATGCATGGGGATGAATGAAGTCATGCCCATTCCAATAGGCACTTTAAAATTATCAGCCCTAGATCCACATGGTCTTTAATCTAGCTTTAACCTTAGAAGAGTGGGCCATAGCCACTAACCCCATGTGTCTTTTGAGAACCTTCTCCTGAGCATAACAAAAATACAAAATAGACATTTAAATAGCCAGACTATCACTTGTTATTACTTCTAAACTGGACATATAGCCATTTAAAATCATTTGCGTGCGTACAATCTTATTGTCTTTGTTTAATCGTATTTAATATATTGTGTACATTTTTGTGATAAATTTTGAATCTGATATATATCTATATATATATCAACCAAATTTCTGCCAATCAAATCTTGAATAAAATTTAAGTAAGTGTGTAAATTATGCAGTATACGTAAGCTCTCATGATGTTAAACCTATGCCATGTATTCTCATAAGGTAAACAAATTCAAGTGTTTTTTTTGTCATTTTGTTTAATGATCAGTGGCGTAACTAGCCGGGGTGCAGAGGATGCAATTACTATGGGGCCTGTCAGAGACAGTTAATCAGTTAGTCATGGATCATTAATTTGTCATCTATGGAATGTTCTAAACTTGTGTATGACTCTCCCTAAGTCTGTACCACCCTGCTGTCATACTTTGTACCTACGAAAGGATATTTGATCCAGAGAAAAATTTGGCCCGTTATGAAGGTCTGCAGTTTTTAATTTTGTAGCTGTATCACTTGAAATCTTACTGTGTTTTTAATTTTATTAAGGACAAAATATCAGTAACTGAGTTTATATAATAATATTATTAATATTATCTCATCCTTAGCTCTACATATGACACACAGATGGCTGCTTCTTCTGACCATTAGGATAATCGTCTTTAAGCTGCTCATCTTTGACTTGTTGATGACTGGGACAGCCATTTTGCAGAAACGTAGGAAAGGGACTGACAACAGAATTTCTGAATAAACAGTTTTTCTTTATTTTGTAATTTAAAATACAAAGCAATTTTACTTACATTAACATTATTCCCCCCACCGGGGGAGCACAAGGACTAGAAGATTGTAGGTTCAATTTATTGCCGAAAAATTCCCTTTTGTGGTATTTAAATCAACATTTGTTTAGACACACTGTATACACTGTGTACAATTTTTTTTTCTAAAAATTTAAGTCAACATTTCTACTTTCATACTGTTTGAGAAAACCTATATGGTGGAAAGTGTCCGTGTGTTCATTCTTTATATTGGGATCTATCCACAAGCACTTGATGGTATTTGAAAAGATCATAATCAACATCAATACAGATACTGTCTGGTTAAGGCCTTTATCAAGTGATGAGAATCACGCTACCTCTTTCCAGAAGATAATATCCAAACCCTGCCAAGTTTGATTAACAGCACTGAGACTTGAGTAATCAGTGGGGATTGTGCCGATATACCAACTTTCAGCTGGAGCTATTGAGACACTTGTAATTGTATTGCTGTTACACCTAACCACAATTACAAATTTCAATATTTGAATAAAGAAGTATAATCCAAATCTGGTCTGGCAAGTTTTATGAATTTCTAACAATTTTTATCTCTAGGGGGAAGGCTTTCTCCTTAGGGAGATCATCATTATGGTATATGGAGTCTTATAAGTTCTAGGAAAATGAGCTATATCTGGGAATTAAAGATAAGCCAGTACTCCATAAGAACGAGGTGCTAATCTGCAGACAGCTGTTTCAGGGTGCTTGCCCCTCATCAGTGCAGGGAACTGGCTGGCTGGTGAGAGGCCTTTAATGTAGCCTCAGCTGGGCAGGCCTTCTCCTTAGACCTATTGCAAACATGGTCTTATAGCCAGCCTATGCATTAATAAATAACATATAATCACATTAGTTTCATTCACAATAGCCTGCATAGTAACTGGTGCGAATACTATGGCAACTTTTGATGAATGAAATTTTTTTTCTTTAAAAAAATTACATTTTCAAAAATGAAAGGTTAATCAGTGGGGTCAAACTGCTCACTAAACCCATATATGAGCTCTTATTTTTTTAACTATTTTAGTGGAACACAAAAAGAAAAAGAAAAGTACATACACAAGCAATACATCAACATGAACAGCATAAACAAGGCAGTGAAGCATGGAGACAGTGGGTTACAATGCAATAATTGTACAGAGGTAACAAGGTGCAGTACTCAGAGAGGCATAACATGGTCAATGCAGAGTTGGGGGATAGGAGGGCAACCCTTTAGCGTCTGCATCTCATACCAGTGAGTGGCGCTGAAGGAGGTGTGAATTAGGGATTGCTGTGAGAGAAGTCAGCTGCTTCATCTGTCTAGGCATCTGCGATTCAGGGGGAAGGAAACCTAGTATGGCCCATTCTGATGTCAACACTAGCTCATCCAGCAGGCGACTTATAGTGAAGACATGAACCTGTCGCCAGAATCTGCGTATCGCTGAACATTGCCAGAAACAATGGTATAGGGAAGCAGAGGTTCTGGTTAACATTAACTGATCTCAAATGTGCAATGTTAACCCAGTTGTCGATGAAGCATAAGCAGAGGCTGGTCTGTTTGATCTCGGAATCCAAGGTGGAGAGCTAACCATGCCCATCTCACAAATTGAAGATTCAATATCTACCCATATCTTGAATCCAGACTTAATGCCATGACTGACATCAGCACAGCATAGAGGGGAGCGCATTATGTCAAGTACCTGGCCCCAAATAAACTATGAAAGCATTCCGACTGTCTAGCAGCCAGGACATGTGACCTGAGCCACCAATGAGATGACAGGGATCCCAAACTCCAGGACCCCTGCACTGTTAGATGCAGGTGTGGCAGTTATTACATCAGGATGCATTAGGGCCCCAGGGAATTGCTACAGAAATTCCCCGGGGCCCTAATGTAACGGCTTTAAAGTATAACCGGCGGTATGGTGGTGGGCCTCTGTGTCTAAATGTGTCCCGATTATGACAAGCTGTCAGATGCTTGTAACATAAACAGTGGTCATCACTCTGCTCACAGCTATGGCCAGCATTTTTAGATGCAGTACTCAGCACACATCCATGGAGTCAGTTTCCAACAGCTTGCTTATAATGTACACATTGCCAGCAGGCCTGGGCTGAAGGCAGTGATTTAACGTATATAACTGCCCTCGGCCCCAATCGATACTATGGGGTTTATTTACTAAGCAGGGAATTTGCTGGGGAATTGAAAAGTGGGGAAGTTGCCCATAGCAACCAATCAGATTCGAGCTTACATTCTCCAGTATGTAAAATGAAACTGAGAGCTTGAATCTGATTGGTTGCTATGGGCAACTTCCCCACTTTTCAATTCCCCAGCAAATTCCCTGCTTAGTAAATATACCACTATGAGGGGGGAGGAAGACTTGATAACATATCAAATCCCACCTACCCATAGTAAAATAATGACATTGCCATAAAGGGGGCAGGGCTTGGACATGGTTTGCCCCATCCCTACCCCATGCTGCCAGTTTTTGGTTTCTCCAGGGAGCAGCCCTGGTAGGTTAAATTTCTTCTTTTAATAATCCATTCAGATTACCAACAAAAATCAGCACTTTTCTTTAAAATACGTGTCTTTTTACCCAGGTTTTAAAAAAGTAGGGTTTTTTCAGCTCAAGACCCTGGTCTCAGTCATTTCAGGAATTTCACCAAAATGTTTAATGACTATAACCATGAAAAATACAATATGAATTTGAGAAACAAGTGTGTATTTATTTATTTTAATATAGTTTTATGCATATCTACGTAGTCATAGAAAGCTTTTTAAATAAGATGCCCTCAGCATAATTGAAAACCCATAAGTAGCGACCAAAGCGATCAGCGATCAGTACTTTTTTTCAGACTATAAGAAGATGGCCGCCATGCTTTTCCTGGAATAGGAAATGGAGACTTTTTTTGTATACTATTGTATACCTCTAGCAAACAAAGGCTAAGCCTAGACGCTGTTATTGTGAGTGGAAGATTAGACGTGTTCTCCGATTGGTTACAAGGTCACGTGTTGGGAGATCTCTAAAGCAGAAGTTGCCGGAGCAGAGAGAAGGGAGGAAGGGTGAGATTCTGAGTGTTTCTCGTATAATCATTATATAAATCATCTATTTAGCGGCGTCTGTATATTTAATAGTGCATGTAAGTCGGGTATAGTGCCATTCGTGACTGTTACAATACAATGCGGTGCATCATGCATCCTGGCATTACAGGAATCTTATAGAAAGTCTCTATTCCATGTAGGACAGTAATATGCACTTTCTTCACATATTCGTGTATATGCATTTTGTGAGGTTTGCAGTCTAGCAGCATACAATCATTTTTTGATCCCAAAGTATACTTTATTATATGTATAAAGATGGTTTCTATCCACTTGATATTGGTAAAGGCAGTGGTCGAAGTGGAAATTTAGAAGTGGTGGTATGGACATTTAGAAGTGGGGGTATGGAAACACAGAATATAATGGAAGTCAATGGGGATTTGAGGTTTTTCAATTACATCAGTGGGAGAAGTGCCGGTATGGCATACCCCCGTATACACCCCCACTTCGAGCCCTGGGTAAAGGAATGTTGTAATCTGTGTAAGTATGTAAATGCTACTAACGCTTTTAATGTTTTTACAGTGATGAATCATGTGGTTTCTACTTGTTCTCGTTACCATCAATGTCAAAACGACCAGCACATTGGAAAGTGAATGGGTACATCTTCCTAATAAATGTGAAGGTATGACCAGTGTGCACATGTATAAGTATGTATGAATAGTGTACAGTGTTACTGTAGAAAATGACAGTAATAATATTTTATGAGAAATTCTGATTGTTTGGTTTGTGCCAAAAGTACCTTATGTAAATATGGTCTTGCAATGTAGGAATGAATAATATATACATCTGATATGCTAGAGTGATACAATTGTGTTTAACACAGTGGTTCTTAACCTTTGTTCAGAGGGCACCAGTATTCAGTAAAGTTCTACTTTGCATATCATTCAGATGTATTCCCTCTACTGGTATAGATATTTTTATGACATGCTTTTGCAGTGATTGAGGCACATTTTCCAAATATTGCATTCAGACACAGAAGATATTTTATGAAACATGCCTTCTGACATCTTGTATCATTCTTGGTTCAAATACTAATATGGCTGATCCCTCCATGCAAGCTTTCCCTGTTTACCCCAGTACCACCAGAGAAAGGTTTGAGCACTGACTGGTTGAGATCCCCTGATCTAGGAGGTTGCTTATTGCATTTTGTGTTTTGAGATTGTAATAATTTAGATATGTAGTAATTGCATGGTAATGTTTTATAAATGAATAATTGGATGATTGCGAGGAATGTATACAAATTCTAAATCTGTCACAAATCCTGTTTCATTTAGCAATGTAGGATGTTTTATAACTGAACACCAGATTCTTTTTGCACCAGTTTCTAGAAGGTGCAAAAATGCTCATTTCACATATTTGGGCTGCTATACTATTCCAGTCACCATGTCAACTAAAAACTTGGTTAACATGGGGTGGTTTTAGTGGTCAGGGTATTAGAGAAAGGTCACTATTTCTTCCCTGTAGTATAAATCTAAATATATATGTATATTTGCTTGTAATGTAATCATCTTAATAAAAATAAATGTCTATATGAAATAAAAAATAACCTGCCTCCAGTTAGTTGGGGTAAACGTTTTGTGGTTGACAATTTGGTTCTATCAGGGTGAAAGCTCTCACAGTAAAAGTATAACTTATTCCTGTGACATTTTGGGGAACTTCTAGCTAAACCTATTTATTCACCACCACTGATAATAGAAAATTCCACAACCCCTGTATATACTGATCATTTCATTTCCACAGCTATATTACATTCAGGTTGTTGCGGTGCTTCTTAGGCATGGTAAAGTAATCATATACTGAGTGGTCAATGGTCATTAGTTCTAAATCTGCTTTATTCAGCTGTTAAATATATACTGTTAATAGTCATTCCTGTTGACAGCTCCTCACTTGGTTCCCCTATTCCCCTGTCCCTGTGTAACACAAACCCAAAAACTTCTCAAGAACCAGAAAGGATGTTACTGTCAAGATGAATGGAATATTCTGCTTTTCTATGTTTCATATAGTTTAATCACTCCCTACAAGTTTATTTGGGCAAGGACATTTTAGTTGTTCAGTAACAGCACAGTAAAATTACAGGGTGGGATGAAACCTCATCTACAGAGAGCGTGATAGTATTATAAAATTCAAGGTGAGGTGGCTAGTGTGTGTGTGTGTGTGTGTGTATACATACACCCACACATCAATTTATCTATAGCCACTTGATAACTAATAAATATTCTGAACTTTTGGTCTATAATATTTTATACAGAATTTCCTCTTTTGCAGTTTGCAAATATGTTGCTGTGGAGCTGAAATCTTCTTTTGATGAAACCTCGCGCACACGGGAAGTAATTGATACACGCTATGGAATTTTGGATGATAACAAGAAAAAACAAAAGATTAAGTACACAAATTCGTAAGTTACCAATATCCCGTTTTTGGCTATATTTTACAGCATGCTGCATTTGTCCAATACTAACTTTAACTTAAAGTTTACTAAATTAACAAAAGAAGTTTTAATATTGATTAGAAGTGTAACCATAATTTGCAGATCTTATGTTACCAGTAAATACACCAGATATTTGGTCACACTTTATCTATAACCAATAATCTGCTGGCTGGAATAGGGTAAAAAAAGTTGCAAAGCATTTTTGATAGATAATGGCATTGTCTGCTATAAGTATGGCACAAGCGCAGTCATATCTGCCCTAGGTACGCACTACCCAATTTCCACAGGTATTGGAATGTTTGGTTAGGGAAAAATGAAACTTGTACAGGTGTGTCCAGCTTTTCAAGAAATGAATGTACAGTGCAAGAAAAGTATACAAACAGTTGGTCCATGCTTTAAAACATACCAATGGATGCAAGACTGGTCACATTGCATATTGAAAATCTTTTGCCTAAATCTTTTATTTTTTTTTTTTTTAGGGACATCAGACTGATTGAAGTCACGGAAGGCCTCTGTGATAGACTGTTGGAATACAACCTTCATAAAGAACGCACTGGAAGCAATCGTTTTGCTAAGGTATTATCACAATATACATATGCTACAAAGTTTTAGAAATTATAGTACACTTTGATAACTTTTACTCTGTTGATACAACTGGTGACTCTGGAAATGCAACGTGTCCCACTAAAACCATTCCAGCTGAATCTGCATTAAAAAAGTCAAATGCCGCTCTTTCAATCTGACCCCTGCGGTGTACCCAAATAGCGTTTTACAACCATATATGCGATATTTCTAAAATCTGCAGAATCGGGGGATTACATTTTAAGTTTTGTCTCATGGGTAACATCTGTCCTGGTTAACATCGGTCCAGAATAAAATGGATTAACATGGAAAATTTGCTAAAAAGAGGGAAATTTTACCCTTTCTTTGCTTTAATTCTTAAACACCTGAAGGGTTAACAAACTTCCAGAGTGCAGAGGATAGTTTGAGGGGTGCAGTTTTCTAAATGGGTTGATTTATGGTGCTGTCTATTACACAGGCCCCTCAAAGTCATATCCAACGTGAACTGGCCCCTAAATTTTCAAAATTTTAAAATTTTCTTAAAATTGTAAAAAATTGCTAGTTTGTGCCGCCTACCGCCCTAAAAAAGGAGGATTAAAAAATGATGGCAACAGAATGAAGAAATTGTAACATTTTGAAAATGGCAAAAAACTATCTCTCAAACGGTTGGATAAGTAAAAGCATTAAAAATAATTATTACTGCATAAAGTGTCACAAGTCAGATTTGGAAAATAGGGCTTGGTCATTTGGGTTAAAAAACTAAAAATTCATTTCATCAGCAAACATCACTGTGCAAAAGTTAACCATATAAGAATTTGTATGTTGTATTTTTTTTTTTTGTTTAATTCCCTGATAGCCTTCATACCTATACCCAAGTTTCACTGTTTTCCCAAACATCTGTATTCGGAACCTGTGTCCCTTTGTACTTTTATTTCCCTATTTCCCAATGTGTTTGTTAAAGCAAAGTCACTTTACAGTCTTTTAGTATTCACCTCTGGATCTCTGGCTGGTTTAATGGTCCACTGCCTTACTGTTTTTAGCCTGTTTCTCTTAAGCATATTTGCGGCATTTCTGTTCACGCGCATTGCTTAACCAGTTCTTTTTTTCCGTACGTTTTAAGACTAGAAATAAACTGTACTTGGAAAAGTTTGTTACCTGCTTAGGGTAATTGTTTTTTATGCCAATTTAAATTTCAAATAAACTTTGTCTAGTTTAAACTGCTTTTTATATTCTATAATAGCTTACATTTATAGCTTGTGATATGTTAATTGAGGGTTTTTTTGTCGTACAGGGAATGTCTGAAACTTTTCAGACTTTACATCACCTTGTCCATAAAGGTGTGAAAGTTGTTATGGATATTCCATATGAACTCTGGAATGAAACATCTGCTGAGGTTGCTGATATGAAGAAGCAGGTAATTCAGTTAGGCCTTTTTTTTTATTTTAATTTTTTTAATTTTTTTTTTTTACTATCATTAATTTTAATGTTTATAAGACGCCACATATAGAAAAGATAACATGCGGGTACAAAACAGCAAAATAGTAAATAGAGTACAAAATAATAGTATAGCACCATAATAGTACAGAAGTACAATGCGACAATTAGTACAGACAGTAACAAAACATTGTAAAATAACATGACGATAGGATGAGCTTGTAAATTAAGAGTAAAACGAAAGTTTGTAGTGGAGAGCCAAGGTGCAGTTGGCATAGAAAATTTTTTTCTTAATACCTTATCTCCTGCTTACCTCTCCCTAACTATTTTGTAGTGGTTAATTGCCTTATAGTTCTATCTCCTTTTTATTTTCTTTATAAATGTGATGTTTCTTTTGACTGCATTCTCTACGCTGCTGGACTTAGTGTGATGTCATGATGGAGGAGTATGAAGATGTAATTGAAGATTGGTATCGAAAACACCAACATGAAGATATTACTGAATACCTGTGTGTTAATCATGTCTTGAAAGGGCAAGACAAAAGTGAGTGATTTTTCTCCACAAATGTCAATATGGTCCTAATATCTCTACTAACAAGACTATTCTGTCAATAATGATCATTCTTAACACACTTACTTTAAAATTAAGTAAGTTTTATGTGTGGTCTATTACCCTAATATTTAGCTTTTATCCACTGGTAACATTGTATTTTACCAGTATATATTGGTAATCTTATTTGTTACTTTTATATATAGTGCAGGGATATTGCATAACATAATGCAATTTTAAACTATTATTAAAGAGTAAATTGTAACGTACTGCCTCTTCCAGGTAAGAGGTATTATATGCAGTTCTGTGGAAAAATCTGTCCTCCATTCTACCTTATTTTTCACATAGAGCCAATGGTAATTTTGTTAGCATGGAGAGTATGGGAGCAATTTAGACATATACAGGCCGATTCAATCCCGTGCGAAGACGGGAAAAAACGCGAAGTGTGCTTTTTCCCGTCTATTACGGGACTGAAAGCTCTCTATGAGGTGCGAACGAAAAAACTCGAGATTTCCTGCCTTACGCAAATAGCGTAAGGGGAAAACATCGCGCGAAGCAACATTGAATCGGCCCCTTTATGTATTGTGTTCTCACCCTATGGTCGCAATGAGAATATATTTCATACAGATTAAGAAATAGAATGAGAAAATAAGTGAATAAAATGGATAATTAATATTATCGAGTAGTCCCTATTTTGAGGTATGTTAGAGAAAAGACTTCTGATAAGACATTGGCTGTGCTTGGATGTGTTCTTCACTTTAGTAGATTTTCATAATCCTTTTTGGTTGCAACTTCCATTTGTTTGAAGGCTGCTTGTCGGAGAATTGGAATGGTAGAAAAGGAGACCCTGCTTCTTCAACTGGAAAAAAACCAGCCAAGAAAAGTGCAAAGAAGAAATCCAAGAAGACAACCAAAGACACAAATGATAAGAGCTCTGACAGGCCTATTCCAGGAAAATTGGAAGTTCCTGACACAGATATTCCTAAAAATAGACTTAGTGATGAGCTCTGACTTTGACTCGGGTGGACAGGTTAAGTAGTTGCTATTACCACATACATGATATCTGGGTCCCGGTCCCTCTATTTCTTTGGAAATTGATTTTAATGGCAGAAAGGATTATCTGCAATGAGCATTTCTGATTCTGGGATGTGGCTAAAAATCTCGGAAGCTGTATCATTTACTGGCCTGAACTTTTGATCTTGATCATATGTTTCTTTATTGTGTTACCTTTACCTGTCCTAAAGTATCAAGTATACTGTTATCCAGCTAACTGAGTCTCTGTTGTATCAACTGGGCACTCTGTGATATACTTCCTAGTATATTCCTATACATTCTTGAATTTGTTTTTAGTATTTAATATTTGAAAACGTGTGAAGTAAATACTGCTGTGTTGTTTTTTTTTTTATTTGTTTTGTGTGCTGTTTCTATAAGGATACTATATTATTATATTAAGTAAAATTGCAAATGTTAGTAAACAAGTCGCACTATGAGTACTGTTGTAGCATAAATATAAATTTCTGTTCTGCTTGGACACAGATGATTGCACGAGATCAATATATTTATTTGATTGAAACTCATGATCATATAACCAAATACTTATCGCTAAGTAGTTCTGTGTTATGCTAGTATATTTTTTTTTTGTACCAAAGTTTTATGTTAGTGTTGCAGAAAGGTAAAAATATATTGAAATATGGCATGTAATAAGTCCAAAGCAAATAGTAAAAAAATAACAGCATTTCCAGCGTTGGACAGTAGCTGCATTAATCCAGAGTAGTACCAATAATGAAAAATCAAAACATATATGAAATGCAAAGTGTGACCTACTTTATATTATTTTGAGAGTTGTACTGTATATCGGATTACTTACAATCATAGTATGCTATTGTTCTTTACTCGGTTATCTTGGAAAAGGGTATAAAACATGTCTGGTGTGTTTTATATTCAATACACACCAGACATACAAAATAAAACAATTAAATGATGTGGATGTACTGCAATAAGTTTACATCCTGCAGCAGAGGACACCATAGCACAAGCCATATATTTTCATGATGAAAGCATCCTCATGCCTAGCTTAGAGAAGGATTAATTAAGTAAGGGTTACCCTCTAACAAATCCTACAGTGGCAGGATGTAGCCCATACAGTAAACATTTGTAAAAAAAAAAAAAAAAAAAAAGTTTTTTGCACATTGCTGTCTGTTACAGGAATATATTAAATATAGAAACAAATACATTTGTTTTCTAAGCAGCATGTTATTCTGTATAGTACATGCATTTCTCTAACTGACTAGATTTCTATACTATTATTGTCCATTTTATGAATATATAAAAAACAAACAAACACAAAGCCTTTACCAATATAGGGCTGGATCCAGATTACCAGACTACCTAAGTTCTGCATAGCATACTATTTGGATTTCCATGCATATGGAGGAGAACCACTCTGCAGAGACTCCCACACTTAAAAGCATGGCAGTGTGGAATACTGGATAGTTTGTAAGGGCTCAACACAGCCCTTACTGGACAATCTACTTGTTACCCCCTGCCCACAGGAAAATATAAACTTGTTTACTATTAAAATGCACACTCCAGAAATAGACACATGGTTCCAGTGTGTATTTTCAATACACAAAAAGCTACAGCATGGAAGTCTAAAAGTAACTTTAAATGAAGTTATGGTTTATAGTGGTAGATGGTAATTCGTCATTCCAAAACTATTGTCTTAGTGCAGGCATAAACCTCTTATTAAATAAGAAGAAATAACTCATCTGGGAACGTTTATGTACAGGTCACAGCCATTTTACCTGATCACTACTAAAATTGCAGTGATGATAAGTTAAAGTACAAGTTAAGTGCACAACTGAATCTTCCTAAAAAAAACACAGAATTCAGGTGGACGGAACCAGTACTAGTATGGTGTAGGACACTAGTCACCTCCGCTCCTTCATGATACCTTCTTCATCCTGCTAGCGGGAGTCCCTGGCTCCTGTATTCACACTCTCGTGCCCTGCTGTTTGCTGCACACCACCGATTCTGACCTCATTGTTTGTTCTCCGTGACTCACCGCCTCAGCCGCATTCTTCAGGGACATCTCCCTTTGCAAAGGTTCTTTATTATCAAGATTGGGATGCTGTTCTAGCCTATACTGTGAAAGTTGGATTTAACACATACACATACAAGAAACTGATAACCATTTACATATAAGCGCAATAAGATATACATTATCTCATATATCACATATACAAACTAATGACATATAAGCACAAGTGTATGCAGCATTGCTCACAAATAAGCAGAGACAAGATGGTGTCTCAATACAAGATGGAANCTGGAAAGCAGANCTTNTACAATGTGAAAAGAGCAGAGTGACCTTCACAAGCTGCAAAACATGTTTTCCTCCTAGGTTAAGATAAATTAATTGTCAAGGCAAAGCCGTGAGAATACCAAACAAGGATAGTGTTCTCAAAATAAAGGATGACATCTAATGAGAAAGAAGTCGGTGAGCTACACCAGATGTCACCCTGGGGATATTATAATTCCAGATATGGTGACGTGTAATATGCGCAAATTAAGAAATTACTATAAAAGAAGATATAGATGAAGGCCTAATAATGAAATAAATAATTAATTAGAGAAAGGGTATAAAAAGGAGCCATTTTCCATTGTCGAGGTTCTGCTACCAGACTAGCTAGAATCCACACGTCAGTGTGTTATGAGGAAGGGCGTGGTCTTTTATATTCATATTATTCCACTTATGGACTATTACTATTATACCACTTATATTACCTATTTTTGAAGCTAAAGAAATAAATCTTTTGGAATTCCAAGCATCATATTTTTACTCCACGCAGCTAACCTATGCCATCACAGTATAAGGGATTTAAGAACATACAACGCAGAGAGACTGAACCTTGAGATGTAAATAAATCTCAGGTTTATCTTGAACAAGTTTGGTGCCGTGCCAATTTTGGAGCTCTTCATCCTGGAAAAATTTAACACCATCTGTATTTCTTCACACAAAAGGAGGGACCGCTGAGACTTGTAAGTATAAATCATATTACTTTTATGCTAATTATGTTAAAAGAAAGTACCGATGTTGTTAAATTAAAGGTTAGACAGGTTATTTTTTTTTGTATGTCAATAGTGGTCTGATCAGCCACACTTTTTTTTTTATTTACTTGGGAGATTAAGTTGTGTTGAAAAGGGTTAATGCAGAGAGCTTCGGTGTGCTTGATTTATTTACCAGTCTATAGGAAAGACTGTATATGACAATGAATTCTATGCTGGCATAGGATACAGCTAAGTCACATTGACGAGAGGTGTAGACCAATGTGTTACCAAGATTAAAAGATATATCGCGATATAGGTACCTAGTGACGGGTACAGTTTAGTTTTGTGTAAAGCCCACGGCAGACGTGCAAATCCAAGAGACCTGACAGAGAAAATGGGGCAGGTCGAATCGATTGTGGGCGGGCAGCCGAATATAATAGAAAACTCTGCATATAAGATAATGTTTGATTTGAGTCCAGAAAATGTGGCATATTGTAAGAAGTGGAAGAGAATGACGCGTGGTAGTGACTTGTGTTTTCCCTCTGCTGGAACTTTTAATCAGGAGAAATTGGATTTTGTGAAGGAAAAGATACAGTGTTTGTATGGTTCAAAAAGGAGAACCAGGCATCTGGAATGTTTGAAGAAATGGATGGAACAGGCTAAAATGTACAAATTGCACAGTAATTGCGCCTGCGACACTTACACAAGCAGTAACATATAAGAGTACAGAGCCATCTGCACAAAATATGCAGATAGATACATGTAATCCAGAGAATGTATTTCCCCCTGCGTATCAGCCGATCTACCCACAGTATGTGTTTAATATGAAAGGTGACGCTGACTGGGAAGAAGATTTAGAGGTAGCTGCCGGTGTGACGTCAGCAATGGCTAATGCCCCGTTAAGAGCACCAGAAGGGTTAATTTCGGTACCGGGTGTAGAATGGGGGTGGAGTGCAGAGGATGACGTAGGTTCAGAAATGAAGCCACCTCTTGCACCGCCTGTTGTTAAGGCAAAACTTAAGCCACCAAAAGAACACCTTGAAATTAGGAAACAGCAGACGTTAGAACGGCAGGGAAAATTTCAGGGGGTCAGTACACGAGCTAGGTTGCCACAGGCGGGTAGCATACCTAACTTGGATGAAAAAGCGCAGAAATTTAACCCTGTGCGTGTGTTTACAATACCTGGACCGACACCTGCAGATGATAGAGTTGTGCCATTGTGGTCCCCTTGGAGGCAAATAGACTTGGAATCGTTAGTTAAGCAGTTTCCAGATCCGAGAAAGTCAGTACAGGAGTGTTGCAAGTATGTGAGAAACTTGGCATTGTTGCATGAGCCGAATGCTGAAGATTGGAGACAGTTAATTCTTGCATTGTGGCCGAATAGGAAAATTGATGTGGAGAATATACTAACAGAGCCCTCTACTTTTTGAAAATCAGACATTTCTATTCCCTGATTTTACACTTTATGTACAAAGGTCAAGAGCCCAATTTTTATCCCTGTAAAAAAAAAAAAAAAGCCTTAGATCTGGTTCTACCATATGCTATGCTCTATCCTGCACCTCTTTGAGTGATGGTAGATTATTTCCCTTACTTTTTCAATGCTCCGTGAAAAGCCCTGGACAGACTTGAGCTGTGTCAGGGGAGATGGCCTTGTCCCAATTGCAGACGATACTCCATGTTCTTCAACTTCATCTGTTTGATTCTGTCACTCATCTTACTGAACTTTAATTATTGTTATCTGATGTTGGACATTATTCTTCATTTTACTAGTATCTTAGGTGCTGTTCTTCTAAGGTTGGTATACACATGTGTCCTCCATACTTCGCAAATCTCCTTGCTTTCTATTTCTTTTTTACAGGTTACTGTTATTTAACAACATACTGAGTGGGCTGTATATCTGGGTATGGTACGGAAATTTTCTTCCATACTTTTTTATGGCAACATCATTTAAAAGACGTTTCTCCCTGCTAGTTCTACGAGCCTCTGGGTACAGGAAACACACTACAAGGTCATCCTCCGCTGGTACCGCTGCCCAGCTCAGCTAGCGCGCATGCGTTTGGGAGTCTCGGGGTCTTGCTGGCGATGTGGTTCGGCGGTAGGTAACTTTTTGGTGGACCTGCTCTAAAATAGTGCCTTTTTGGCTCAAAGTTAAAGACCTGGCCTCCCTTATCTTGGGGTATCCAGTGCCTTCCGGTCCGTCCTTCTGGTTGCTGAATTCTACCGATACTCCACTTTCAAAATATAAAAAATCACTCCTTCGCCACCTGAATAGCGCTGCTAAGGCCGTTATCCTGGTGCACTGGAGGACTCCTGTAGTTCCGTCCCTGAGGGAGTGGTTTGACAGAATAGACCTCTA
>JABWIB010006442.1:6409-23738 GCA_016617825.1 Platyplectrum ornatum
GATGTCACCAGGTGCAGGAGGGGGGCATTTTTCAAAGAAAGAGATGTAGTAGAACGCGAGGGCATGCGTATAAACTGGAGGGTGGTAGGTTCAGGGGAAATGTGCGAAATAATTATTTTACTGAAAGGGTAGTGGATAAGTGGAATAGCCCCCCATCAGAAGTGGTGGAGGCTAATACTACAGAACAGTTTAAGCATGCTTGGGATAAATATAAGGGTATTCTGAGTCTCAAACAAAATAGTGATTAAATTTGGTTGGTATAGTTTTAAATACACAATGGGACAGACTGGATGGGCCATGTGGCTCTTATCTGCCGTCACTTTCTATGTTTCTATGTATGTGTAAGCTGCTGTTGATGCTTCAGTATCCAGATACTCTCAGCCGCTGCTTAGATTTTATTGGTAATTGCCTCTGTGACTCTGTGTCTTGCTAGTGCTACATCAAACCATAACCTGTGCAACTGCTTGAGGACTTCTTATCAATACAGTTGGACCTGTGTAGCAGACCTCCTATGGAACCTCATAGGACTTACAGTAGGACTTTTGTTTTTGCTACAGATATTATCTGTATTACATTGTGCATCTTACCTTGGCCTATATTTACATATAGAATCATATTTTTACATGAACAGTGCTGCAGCAGGGTCATTTCTACCTGCAGAGAACCTGTCAGCATTGATCATTGATCAAGTTATTAAAAATTACCAAATTACCTGCCATTTGGTGTCATGCGATGTCATCCGAAGTCTCACCGAGCATGCATGTGGTCATGTGTGGTTCTGCCAAATTTTACTTTGGTCCCAGAATTGTCTTACTGCACATCCCCCGGGACTCGGCTTTCACCACAGCCACTGCAGCGGATGATTCCCCTTACCTCTTTCTGACGTCAGCTTCAGCTGGAGGAGATACTAGGACTCAGGACTCAGGACCCAGGACACACTGTCAATCCCTTCTCTGTTGGAAGAGGCAGGGGTCCCTTACAGCATTAACCACACCTTTTTGAACTTTGAGTCTAAAGAATTGTGTGCACTAGACAATCAATAGTAATGAGGACCTAGACAAAACTGAACAACATTTAGGCTAGATTTATTAGCAGTGATTCCATGAAGTGGCTTCTTTTCGTCAGGGTTCATTCCGGCAACCATGCAGCAAATGAGGACCATTGAAGAAAAAAGATTCTATGATGGACAGTAGAAACCACACACAGACTACAAATCCCTGGTGCCAAAAGTTTTTCCCCAATCCCAACCCCAACCCTTATCCTAATCCTCACCCTAAACCCGCACTTTCACTTCCTTAACTCTAACCCGCGGTTACATGGAGCATAACCCTAACCTTTCCCTGCGATTATCTCCCCCGAAGCCTAACTAAGCTTTCTCATTTACACTCCATCCCCTCCATGAAGGGTAGAATAGGAGGCTTAAGTTTTATCGCCTATACAAGGCAAGAACTATTCTTTAAATTAATATTTGTCTACTTAGGTCCAAGGCAAGGCATCAATTCCAGAATCCACTCTTTAATTTTTTCAGCAACACAGCAGTGATTCTAATCAGTCTTGATGAATATTTTATAGGGCCAACTAGGACTTGAGCATGAAACTAAATCAATATACAGACATGTAATGCGGGGGTGGTACGAGGGTCAGTAATTTAATCAACCAGGTGCACAGCAAAAAGAAACCACTATTTCAGCAAATTGAAAAATAAACAGCTGCTAAAATAAATTCACTACAGTGAATTTATTGAAAATATGGAATGTTTAATTCCACCACAGTCCAGTAAATTTATATTTTTACTTTAGATGCATTTACAGTGACACCTAAATCAACCTTATAATCATGTATGGAGAATAGAGGTGAAATACTATTACAGAAGTACGTTTTCTTAACACACACACACACATATATATATATATATATATATATATATATATATATATATATATATAGATTGCAGCTTTTTATACGCGGCTCTATGAGCTGCGAGCTACAAAGCCGCAAGTTTTCTCACTTACACAAACAGCGTAAGGGGGAAAATACCACGCAAAGCGGCATGGAATCGGCCCCAACTCTCTTAGTATATTGACGAACAAATTCTAAATTATTAATAATCATTTTGTGTTAAAATACACCTCTCCTTTGCTGGTGAACAAAGGAGAACAAGGGTCAGGTGAAAATAACACAATACCCATGGTAGATTGTAATAGTGCAAGAATGAGAACTAAATACAAAAGAGACAAAGGGGCCGATTCAATGTTGATTTACGCAATGTTTTCCCCCTTACGCTGTTTGCGGCTCATTAAGTCGCGTATAAAAATATACCGTAAGCGTACGACCGGCTTTTTTTCNGTTTTTTTTCGTTTAAAACAGGGATTGAATCGGCCCCTAAGAGGCTGGAAGAAGAAGGAAGGGATGGTTGCACTGGGTTGAACTGGGGGTGATGTTAACAGTCGGTATAAAGCAATTCATTCAAAGGTTTTTTTTCTTAAGTTTTTTTTTGCGTAAAAACACATACACACAAATTAACTAGGGAACTTCTGTGGGTTACACTGTTAACATGCATAATCCTGCATTCTGAGTAACCCAGTAGGTTGGAGTTATGGTGATCTGTAGTGAAGCAAATCAGTGCAGTAATTTTCAAGTAGGGTTCTAGCTACAGTAGGTAGAGGTGGGAGAGGGGGGTGTGCATCTGTATCAAGTAAACTCAAGGAATAATTTTCTAATTTTTTATTCTCATTTTCTAATTTTTATCTTTCCTGCAGCATTATTTTAATTTGAAAGTGATTAATGTGTATTTTGTAGTACAGCAATAGTACAACAATAGTACAGTAGTAAATATTACTTTTGAAAAATGGTTCATGTATGTTTATTTAGAATATATTCATATGAATGGACGTTTACTTGATTACATTTACAATTTATGCTTTAATATTCCTTTTCGTAATCTTGAACATTCGCTTAATATTTTTGTATATTAGACCTTTATGTGACACCTAAATTCTGGAAAGCACCAAATAGCAGCATTTTTTGTAGTGAAAAAAGAGAAGTCTGTAACATATAACACATATAATATAAAATATAGAATCTAGCGAATACATTAAAAGTCAATAACTTGCAAACTGTTAGTATGTGTCTGTGTGTGTGTGTAGAGTAGAGGGAAATGGTGGACAAAAAAAAAAAACCCTGTAAAAATATAAAAATAATAAAACCATACTTACCTCTTTGCAGCCGTGCTTGATAATTTTTATTTCACAACCCAATTTTAAATGGCAAAAATCGTTGTAGCGGATGGCCAGCTAAAGATATAAGTTATAGAGCAGAGGGAGTGGGTCACTATCTACAAATAACCTAAACACAAGTTTTCTATCACACGCAGTACAGTAACGAAATAAGCTGCAACATAGTTAATTGCCATAGGTTTTCTGTTGGTCTAAGGAAATTTAAAACCTCTGAGGAAGACACATTGTATTAGCTACAAATAGTACCATGTATATGTGGACAGGATTATCTTTAAGCAGCTTAGTGTAGCTAAGCTTGATAAGAGAAGTATGGATGTGGGTGTTTATAGTTACTAGAATATTATGACCTGGCATCACATTTTCTGGGTTTTCTAATGTTAAGTGACAGGCCTAAAAATATTTTTAATAGAGAGGAAATATTACTTAATTGAGTGTGTTTAGTCAACAGAATATATATGTATAATTGTTTATTTATAAAAGAATCTTATCATATCAAATTGTCAAATTATTAAGATTTTTATTTAACACATTCTGTAACTGTTGGTAGTACAGAAATGTATGTACTTGTATCAAAAATGTCTGAAAGATCCAATAAATATGACAGAGGTTATGGTAAATTCAAATACAGTGAGCTGGAAGCAAATGAGCATAATTCAGACTTCTGAACAATGCCATACTTAAAAAATAAATAAATAAAAAGCACTTGTATTGCATTCTTGCTAAAGGTGGTTACAGCATGGAGAATAATGACATCATCACAATGACACAGGAAACTCTGGATAGAAGTATATGCCATAACAGCATCATTGTGGTGACCATTTTCTCATAACACAACTAGTAGAATGTATGTGCTGCTGGAAAAAAAAGTATCTGGATCTGGATCAGAAAAATCAAGACGTTAATGCGTATGGTCAGCAAAGCTTGCACTACACAATACCCTCCGATATTGGTTAAAGCAGTGGTTCCCAAACTTTCTCAGTCGAGGCACCCTTAGGGTCTCCATAGTTTTTCAAGGCACCCCTAAGAGACAGTCATTTCTAATTTTTAATGTTTTTGAGTCTAAATCATGTAATAACTATTTAGGTAAAGACAGAAATACCTTAGGTTTACATTAAATCTTGTGTTGCTCCTATACAAGAGGTAAAATTGTGCTTCTAAGTAACACTGGCAATGTTGCACCATATCAGAAAAAACATTCCGCGGCNCCCCAATGAGAGCNTNGCGGCACCCCAGGGAGCCACGGCACACAGTTTGGGAACCACTGGGTTAAAGCATACATTTATTTCAGTATTAATTTGATTTAAAAAATAAATCTATTCAAATTACACACAATTTAGGTGGTGATGATTTAATTTAAGTTCTCAATTTCACAAAACATAAAAATGCCAAAAAAGGAGAAAGACATTCTACAGTATAGTTCTCTAGTCTTTTAATATATTGGCTGTCATAGTTGAGAGTTTATTATGAACAGGAATATGTTATGAGCCTTTGTAAATGTAGATTGTTTTGGCAGAATATATGTTCTGGATAGTATTCCTCAAAGCGTCATTACTAAGCATTGTCCACATTTGAAGATAAAAAGAAGAATTAATCAACTAGTCCTTAGCTTCTAAAGTATGAATTTGGCAAATCTAAAAATCCTAGTAAAAACAGTCAACACTAAATACATTGTAACAAGTTTACAAACGTAATGCTTCAAGCAATTTAGTTAACTTGGTTTAAAAGCCATTTATAACCTTTTTTGCAAAGAATCTGAAAAGAAATATAAGTGTCAAAGTGATTTACATACTAATTTTCATTTTCTAGTGAGTACAGAATATTATTTGGATGCTTCCAAAGATTTCAGGTCATTTTGGAACTACAGTGGTATTTAAAAATATCGAACCATACCCTTAAATGCAATTTTCCATTCATTTTTTAAGTTCTCAGATTCCGTTGATGATCCACTTCACTCATGTTCGATCCATGTTACCCCATCAGAATGCATTCCCCTCCACCCAGATTTATGTGACATTGCCAACAAGAATACATATGTCCTCTCAGTGGAACTGCACTCCCCTCTCACAGGTAGACAATAGTCTTACCTTAAGTACTCTGTACAGATATGTTGGTGTTTTTGAGGATTTATTTGATATTATACTATAATAAAATGTGGATTTACCTGAGAAAAAAACATTTCCAGATTTAAGTATCCCCAACATAGCACCAGTGGAGTTCAATCCTAGCTCGCGTATGTGTGAAGCTCTTCCTTAAAACAGGACCCTAAAACTTATGTAATGGCCTCACAGATAACTGTGCTTGTGTATAAATAAAGATTGTATGTAAGGACAAGGACTTACTGAACTAATTAAACACCTCTCCCTACCCACCATGAGTACATGCTCTCCCATACCACCCCAACATTGGAAAGACTTCATCTTGATGAATGTGCACGTTTACAGATAAGGAATGCAAATGTTTTCCACACAGAGCAACTGGTAAATGGCCTTATGTTATAAATCTGGAGTGGGCTTTCCTTTTAAATCAACCAAATTATGAATATTTGAGAGAATATTTCATCAAGGAGCATGTTCTTAATTTTGAATTCTACTCTGCGATTGTGCTCTGATTACCCTATTAGATGGGGAAGGTTAATATAGAAGGCGAGGGATAGGGGACGATATTCTACTCCAGTGGTTCTCAAACCTATCCTCAGGGGCCGCAAACAGGGCATGTTTTCTAGGTCTCCTTGCTGGAGCACAGGTGTGTTCATTACTGACTGACATATGTGACCAGGGCCTAAATTCATTAAGCGGAGAGTTTGCTGGAGAATTTGAAAGGTGGTGAAGTTGCCCATAGCAACCAATCAGATTCNAGCTCACATTCTCCAGTATGCAAAATNAAACTGAGAGCTTGAATCTGATTGGTTGCTATGGGCAACTTCACCACCTTTCAAATTCNCCAGCAAACTCTCCGCTTAGTGAATTTAGGCCCAGGTCCACAGGTGATATCACTTGTGATTGTGAGGAGACCTGGAAAACATGCACTGTTTGCGGCCCCTGAGGACAGGTTTGAGAACCACTGTTCTACTCCATTTCCTTTGCAGTCATCTACCTGATTTCTTTGCAGTGGTGACAAATGACTTTAATTGCCTATGAAGTTCTGGAAAATTTGACACTTTGGCTCAAATTTACTAAGCAGTGAGATTGAAAAATGGGGATGTTGCCCATAGCAACCAATCAAATTCGAACTCACATTCTCGAATATGTAAAATGATTTTCAGTCTCACTACGATCTCACCACTTGTGTCAGTTAACCACACCTATCCTGCTTTATAGAAAGCAGATGCAGGTAAATAACTTATGATGATAGCTATTTTTCAGGCTAGACTTAAAAGTTTTGCTGCCCAAAAATAAAGTAAAGTGTGTTAGAAAACAGAAACATTACTATTACACAACTTGCTATTTCTGTGCTTTTTGTGATTGTATTATATGCTATGTGAATAAAAAATTATAAAATAATCATAATACCATAATCATTATAATAGTTTTAGAAACTACACTTCATTTTTCAGAAACATTTTTGGCACAATATATTTGTTCTGCATAGTGCCTAAAACCTGGAACCCGTTCAAGAATGTCACTGTTTGAAAAAAGCTTACAGCTGAGTAGTCAGATAAAGTTTTCCCATAAAAACCGTGTCTAAATAATTTTTCATATGCATTGTGCAATGAAGGAAAAAGTACAGCGCCTTCTCATATATTGGAAAATTCGAATTCTCTAAATGCAGGAAACTATATCGGGAAGAGTTTTATAGTTTAATGAAAGTAATCCAAGAAAATTCTATAGTGACATCTCTGTTTAGTTTTTGATTTGGCATATTCATAAAGGAATCTCGTCAACATCATTCTGATGGATTAGTTATACTGGGGTTAGTTCTTCATGATTTCTTCTGTTTCATATCATGTCAAACGAAGAAACTTTACTTTTTAAAAAGTCATATTTAATAAACATAAGTGAGTAGTTCAGATGAAAACAATATAAATACTGTTAGACAAATGAAATTCATTTCAGTTTCCTAGAGACATAATGTATTGACAGCCAAAAAGCTATTTTCTTTCTATTTGAAACATTCTTTGATTTTTAAGATAGAATACCCAATATTATCCTTCTAGGAGTAAATTTACTAAGCGTTTAGATTGAAAAGTGGGGATGTTGCCAATTATATTTGAACTCACATTCTTCAGTGTCTAAAATGAAACTGAGAGCTTAAATTTGATTGGTTGCTATGGGCGACATCCTCACTTTTCAATCTCACTGTAATATCACCGTTAGTTTAGGCCCTTGTATTCATTTCAACCTACAAACGACAAGAAAATATCTGCGCCTCATTTTCTTCTCTACTACATGTCCTATTGATTCTGTACCCTCACAAGTCAGTTAATATCTTTTTCTGTGCTAATTCCAACCTTAACTACAATCTGATTATCCCTCTATCCCTGGTATCCTCTCATCTTTATTTATGTATGTGGTAATTCACCCCTGCCCATTCTGAAAACACAAACCTTTCATGTATGTACAACCAAGCATACCCATGGGTTACTACAGTACTACACCAAATGGCTAAACACCAATGCATGGCTACATCTATTTTACCCATAATTTTCTTATTACTTCATAAAATGAAATCATTCAGACTTGCTAATTCATCTGCTTGTCTTTATGTCTTAAATCATTATCTAAAACAGACAAAATAAAAAAGTCTAAACCCTGTGTACAGTCACTGACAGCTCCCACATCTATGTTAGTGCAACTCATAAATGAGTCTAAGCCAGCTTTGTGGGTGGTAATGACTATGAATGTCTATAAGAAGTCCCAAATGTTTTCTGTGTTATCTTGTAAATCATATCCTAATTGGATCCTTCTAGGGAGGTTCCTGTTCCTGTTGGACTGTCATCTGCCAAGGGGATAAGTGAATAGTCCCATTTTAACGCAAGTTAAGTTATCTTGTCTGTCTATTCCCAAGTGGGCAAAATGTAATGTTGATTTAATCTTGTACAGCATATAGTGTTATTACGTTTATTATGTTTATTACAGAATATTTTGCAACATTTATTTCTTTTTACACACACACACACACACACACATTATAATATGTTATGTGGAAATCATAGCAACAATAACAAATATTTGACAATGCAAATAACATCCACCTCAGGCATTATTTCTTTCCCACCAGAGTGTGCGTTCTGTTTTCTCAGTGTATTTAGAGAAGAATGAAAAGAGACAAGTTGCAACATATGTTTTTGTATTCCACTATGTATACACCTAGAACTTAGCACATTTCCCACACTTATACTTAGCCTTCAAATCAAACTGGTCAGCATGTGATAACAGAATATGCATCGTTTTCAGTAATAATGTCACTGTTACTGGAACACAACTGACAGGCTCGCTAACCAGAAGTTTCTAAAAGTTTCCAAAGACCGGGTGAAACAAAACAAACCATCACACACACTAAACTGAAGCTCAACAAGCGGTTAACACCAGAAACGTTGCTCTGGCTGAATAATTCTGCAACGTTTCAAACAAGTTATGGCCTGAACACAGAGGGACTGATGCAAAGTCTAAGCTAAAACAACGTAGATGTGTCTGGCTCCACATCTGCAGCATATGCGTCTGGTTAACTTTAAGTAATCAGTCCCACCATGCATATAAACCAGGGCTAATTTCTGCAGGGCTGCTTTCTCCTCAGGTATATGGGTTATAAGTAAGTGGAGGTATTCAGTATTCACAAGGTTGCATTGGTTCTTATGCAGATGCAATAAAGGGAATGGTTTATATCTATAGCTGAAAAACATCTCTCAGTTTAGGTGTGTCAAGTGATTACTATTATTATTATTATTATTATTATTAATAATAATTATTATTATTATTATTATTATTATTAAAAATAATAATAATAATAATAATAATCATAATAATACATATGACTAGTGGATGCTGCAATTGTGTGACATTAGATGCATACCTCCCAACTGTCCTGCACAAACCAGTTTTTTCTTCTTTTTTTTTTATTTTCCTGTGACGAGGCAAAAGGGAACGGGGACTGGAGGTGGACATGGACGGAGCTAGGCAGGGCATGTTGACAGCTAGTGATGCACAAGGGGGCGCGCTATTTGTCCCGGTTTCCCTATGTGCAAATGTTGGGAGGTATGTAGATGTGTCATTTCTGACTAAAGTGCTCACAGTTGTTAACCAGGCCCCTTGTTATCACGCACAGTGCAAATGTATCTCTCCATCAATTTAAAAGTTGTGTTTATTTTCATGTCATAAGAAAGATGGCAGGACCTCCTTCTCTCCCCGCTGTTTAAGCAGATTCCTGCGTCAGGTCGGGGGGGTGGGATGATAATTATTGGCGGTTGCAGTGTAAATAACACGGGCACAGCTTCTTGGTGTTGAGTGATGAGTAGGCCCCTGCTGATGATTTACTGTCAGGATTACTTGCCTTTCCAGTGCTGATTGGCTGTTCTGTGTGTAAATAACTGCAGGGAGACTCCCTTTCTGTTCTGCATTATTGTTATACCAGCTCAGAGCAAAAAGCAAGGCTATAAAGGAGAGTTTGTGATTGGAGACCCAGGTTCAACACTGTATTGTGCCAAACCTGGGTCTTGCTGCCGATTTGAACCGGCATGGCTGTGTTACCATGCGAAGCCTGGGGTTTGAACATTAATCCCTCTTGAGGTTAACTAATGTTATGGTGGCCATTCACAGGGCAGATTTGTAGCCAAATCCCACAATTATTGTGGGTTTTGGGCAAAAATCTTGCTGTGGATAGCCACTTAAAAAAACAAACAGTGATAAAATGCTAAAAAGAAATAAATTAAATAAAAATATACTCACGTTTCATGTGTCTTCGCTGCTTCCCTCGATGCTCCAGGGCCTTCTGTGCAGCCAGAGAGGACGTTCTATATGCATGAAAGTGTCACAACTCACAACAAAAGGTGAGTATATTTTTATGTAATTTATTTCTATTTTCTATGCCAACCATGAGAATGATATTGTTCTCGTGGATGGCCTGAAGGCCACCCCGTTTGTCAGTGCAAAATTTCCATAAGAATTATATCATTCTTGTGGATAGCCACCTTTAGTTTTTCTTATTTGTGTCTGTTATCTCATTCTGTATCTGGCATTCGGTACTGTATTGTAATCCTTATACCTATTTCCCTTTACTTACCTTTTATCCTGTACTATCTGTGTATTCCTGGTATCTTGTTCTCAGGGCTGATGCTAGGTCTGGGGGCGCCCTAGGCAGACCTAGCACCGCACTCCCCGTGACGTCATGACGCACGGAGTGACTTCATCACGTATCAGCGTGACGTGATGATGTCACGCCACTTGAAAACTACCGAGGAGGGCGGCAGGGTGACCGCTGGCCGGCCGCCCTCTCGGTTTTTACTTTTTTTTTCTTTTTTTAAAAATAATTTTCAATTTTTTTTATTTTATTTTTGAATATTTTTTTTTATTTCCTCGGCTCCTCGACCGCTCGCCCCGCCGCCCGCCCTCTCTGCCGCCTGCACGCCCTCTCTGCCGGCCGCCCTAGGCGTGTACTCTTATAACTACTCTTAGAACCCTTTAAGTCTCTTCCAGAAACCTGCCGTCTGTAGTTCTGGACATCATACTTTTTTTGCATAGTATTCTGCTGTGTTTTGTCTAGTCAAGTTCTGGTTGGCTGCAGGCTCTTGATCTGTTCTTACTTTAATGGTCCTGATCCTTGAGAGATCCAATCATGAACTTAAAATATAGCTCCGGATCTATAGGATCTGTATGTATGTTTTTTTGAATGTGATCAAAGAACAAAGTACAATGTAGTTACATTTTCTTCTCCAGTCATCCATACACATTATTCCTATATTTTATAAAATATAATAATTGGTTATACTTTGTGCAAGAAATTTCAGGTAATAACCCGTTTAGACTGCATGATAACCTTGGCTTTTTTCATGCAGTCTGAACGGTAACCCTGGCTTTCTCTATGGCTCTATGACCCAGCTAAAAAGAAGGGGTTGCCGGTAAAAGCTGGGTCCTGTGAAAACAGACAGCCTGTCCGTGCACCCACAGATCACCGGGGTTTGAAAACACTGGCAATTTGTGGGTATGCAATGTTAGCATAGTATAACTCACAAGACAAATGTACACAATATAGAGTCTTTTATAAAGCAATTATTAAATAAAATCGAACAAATGAATTATATTATACTATTGTTTTTAAATAGCAGCATGTTTCCATTGATTTACTTTATTTGTGCAGTCAGCATAAGGAATACGCTACATTTCCATGCCTTTAGGGAAGTGATTGTAGTTTTAAACATTTTGGCACTGACCTCGTATAGCTGTGAAATCTTGGCCATTAGCATGATCCTACAGTTATAGATAGACATATCTTGTCACTGATACATATGATTGTATGCAAACATTGGGTCTGGATTGAGTTTATTTGTAGGAACACTCCCTGACTGTAAACTGACCACCCCTCCCCATACACATAACACCCCTATAATTGCAAGCAGTAGTAGCCACCCATTGTGATCTGAATTGCTGCATTTCTTCTGCTATATTTTACTGAGCAATGTGAAAGTATGTATAAATATAATATGCTACTGGATGTATGTATTAACTTAATCAGGCCTAGAGTTTCTAGTTCTTAGTCAAAAGCATTAATCATATTTACTATAACACTGGATTGTAGGACTGGAACACAATGACTGTTTTCAGACACTATTCCTGATTTTGTTGCTGTATGATTGTTATTTTTGTTTAAAAATAGATAAAAAAAATAATAATAAGGTTAAGAAAAATGTTTGGAAATAATGACATAAGTGACATAAGAGAAAAGGCCAGAGGCCAGAAGAAATACCAGAATTGCGACTGGTGCATGGCGCACAGGACCCATGGAGGCACAGGGGCTTGCAGCCACCAGAGTACCAACCCCCGCTAGGATTTAAAAAAATGTTAAAAAAAAAAAAAAAAAAAAATATATATATATATATATATATATATATATATATATATAATGATCTTTATCTTTATATCTGTAAACAATACCCTGATACTAGCCATTTTCTATGCAGCGACTACAGTGTGCCTAAGACCTTTTATGGTAACACTTGCTCTATATACACCTATTACACATTTTTCACCTAGTTATTGCACATATTAGGTCATGTAGTGACCTGTGAGTCCTGTAGCTATAAGTCCCTTGCATGAGAAAAGAGGACAATCCCCTCATATAATTTGAATGAGACTTATGGTTCTTACATTTGGGTCCAGTCCAATTAAACTTTAAAGAGATGTAAAACATAGTTAAATGCTTTATTAATTGGCTTTCCTAAAATATTAAAATAAGAGACTATAAAATGTGGACTGAAATTGACCACAGAAGCAAATAGTGGACAGCAGTTACTTATGTCTTATGAAACTATGTTAAATACCTAAATACCTAAATGACCTAAATACCTAAATGACTTTTATTATTAGGTGAAAACCTAGACACCACTGACCTGCAAACCCCAGGAGCAACTTGAAGGGCATCGCACATAAGACTGTGCTGATAGGCCATANCAGTTCTCCTTGTCTGACCCTTATTGCTAGCTCCCCATTGTGCCACAAGCATGTGAGAATTAAGGACCAGAGTCAAAGTTGCGCAAAGTATCCTACTAAACTAATTTATTTTTGATGGGTCCGAGGTCGGGACACATAAGCCCTGCCCCCGGGGTCCCCCTGGTTTACTTATATTAAACCTGAAAAGAAAGTTTGTCCCCTTAGGGGGACACACAGGCAGGAGGGAAATTGGGACTATTGGGAGGTATGCTTATTGGCTGCTTTGCTGTTTGCATGCTGAGGGAAGCCTTAGCCCAATGTATTGAACCTATGAATGAGAGGGCAAAACCATGTTAAATTACAGGGGAGGTAAAGTTAATTATTTGCAAACAGTATTAGAGTTGAAAGATGATGTTTCCCAGCTCAAGTCTAAAAAGAGTGTAAAAGTGGTCAGTATCTGTGTGCAGTAAGCAAAAGCAAAGTATTCTCCCTGAATGCAAACACTAATGTTCGTTGTACAATGCTGATGTAAATAATGATTGCACTATTAAACGTGTAAATTCCCCACCAGTTTGATCACTGAAGTTATGTTTTCTGCTGAGACAAAGGTACCACTTCAAAAGGCAACTGATAGAGTTACTTGTCAACAAGTCTCCAAACAGTGTGAAATCTCTGCGTTTGATCAGCTTTCCAGGACTTCTGCAGTGTGAATGTTACATGTTCTGAAGGAATGTATAGCGTAAAATCATTTCTATGTAATGTTACAACATGTTAGATGAGAGTTCGTCTTTCTGCTTTGTAATAACAAAATTATAAAAAAAACTTGTCTTGTAGTAGCTGGGGACATGACCTTAAAAAAGGCTATTGCATATGTTACATACAGGAGGATTTTACTGGAAACAGATGCAGCCATACAAGTAACCAGCCTTGAGAAAATCTTGTGAGACTGTCCTTGATTTATTGTCCTTGATTTATTGTCCTTACTTTTGGTCCATCTTTATTCAGACTAATCCAAGGGATTACATTTATCAGATCTGCCTTTGTATAGAATACAGCATACAGGCTACTTTATGGTTTGATATGTCGGTTTACAAATAACCCATTAGCTGTGTTAATGCAATATTATAAAACTTTATATTTCTAGTTTCTTATTCAAGAACACACACACTTGCTACATAGCTTTTTTTTAATTGATTATCTGTATTTCTCCTCATTTGTAACCAGAAAGCAAATCATTTCAAGACATACTAAAAGAGAAGAAGGGTATTTCTAGAGGGTGAAACCAAGAGAGAGCAACAGAAGGGTTGGGGTTGTCAGAGGAGATGAGGATATGTTTGCATATTTCTAGGAGTTTTAATTTAAAAAATAATAAAAATAAAAATTCAATATAAACATTGCTCAGCATTGTATGGGTTGGCTATATATGGGATACACATAATCAGAAATGAACATATAGGGCCAGATTCAGCTTTTCACTCTCATGACTTCTCTCATGGGCAAAACCATGTTGCAGGGGTGGTAAATTTAATTAGTTGCAATCAGCATAACAGGTGACAGCTGATGTTTCCAGCCCAAGTGTAATAACATTGTAACAGTAAAGCTGGCCATACACCAGAAAGATAATCTTTCCAATCAACAGATAAATGACCCTCACAGCAGAAATCTGTTACATGTGTACTCACAAAACATGCATTTAATGAGTGCACATCTAACAGATTTCTGCTGTGAGGGTCATTTATCTGTTGATTGGAAAGATTATCTTTCTGGTGTATGGCCAGCTTAACGCTGCTCAGTATCTGGTGCAACATGCAACAATAAAGTATTCTCCCTGCATGCAAACACTGACATTCGTTTTACCTCCCTTGCAATTCAACATGGTTTTGCCCATGAGAGTGTAAGTCATGAATGTAAGTCATGAGAGTGAAAAGCTGAATCCAGCCCATAGAGCTTATCTTAGCCATGTAGGTGTGAGATATAGATGAGAGCTGCTGATATCTCTTGCATTCTTCCATAGCCTCTGTTTTTCTCCTCCTGTTGACTACTCTCACGACCTCTAGTTCACACATCATTCTGACACACTTTCCTTCAAAGCACTGTAACATGGTCTTCAAGCTACACAATGGTTGGTGTCTTCTTCATGTGAGTCTGTGTATGCACAGTCTCCGATTTGAGCAAACAGCAATCAAATTCCAGGAGCACACTGTACCTCCCATGAGTAAATGAGATCTTGTATTCCAGGAGTCTCATGGAATTATAGGGAAGGAGGCAACTGTGCTCAGTTCAACCTGAACCACATTTTCCATACCTTTAACATACCTGATGTCACTGTGGTAATGGTGCCGTAAACCGGGAATGGGAAGCAATGTGTGGTGCTGAAATCTGGCGTTTTCACTAGTGGAAAAATCACAAGGGTGCAAATGCTGTGCAAACCAGGAAGAAGATTGCCTTGGATATAAGTAGTCTAGCATAGTGCAATCCAACTTCTCCTCCAAGCCTTAGTATGCTACATCTCCTGCATAACAACTGACACCATCCCTGATACATATGTGGTAGTCCATCTGCCATTTCCAGCAATTTGTGTCCAATCTAATGTAATCTATCTATAACTTCCTGTGGTCTTATTGGCATATCAGTATTTCACCAGTAAATATCTATAAGTTCCTCAAACAAAACAGTCCGCACAGCCCATACTATCCTGTGAAGACTGGGTGAGTGTTAGACATTAGTGGTGCAAATATCAGGATAATATATACTAATATGTAATTAATCTCTGTGTATTGCATAACATTTTCATTAAACTTCTGCTGCAGGACTGAAAAAAAAAGTACCAAAAGCACATACTGTTCTGTTAGACACAGATGTCTGAATTCTTATTTCAGCCCTTTTTCTGCAAATTAATTAGATATCCATGGAAACTATTTCTCACTAATATATATATTTATTACTACTAGCTGAAGTACCCAGCATCTGATTTGTACCAGTTTTTATTTATTACCAAATTATAAGATATTTATATCTGAAACATTATAGAATTTTCTAGAATATACTTTTCATTTTACATACTGGAGAATGTGAGCTTGAATCTGATTGGTTGCTATGGGCAACATCCCCACTTTTCACTCTCCCTGCTTAGTAAATTTTGGCCCCTGTGTCAAACTTCTGCCCTGCATATACCTATGAGAAGTTCTATGAGACTGTGTTTTCTTTAAAATTCATTGTTTAAAATAAACCCACCCCCTTTTCCAAGCAAACTTATGGAGTCAATATATTGTGTTAGATATTTTTGGTGTAGTGGAGTACCTGATCCGGAATACCCACCCAGGGTTCACCCTAAAGTGAGGCAGGTGGAACAAAGAATCCCAAACTGAACCTATTACTATATAGGGAGGAATGCCAGTGACCAATTAAAGAGTATATATTATGATAAGACACAGTATGAAACTTTGATGCAATATAACAACTTTTAATTCTACATACTAAGATAAAATTTAATATAACACTTTTACACTTTTACTAGTGAGGCTGATCTTACATAAGCACCTTTCCTCTATTTAGGTACAGTTCCACCATGTCATCCTACTCAGATTAGGTNATATCACTGAGGCAATCGAGGTTAGAAATATAAAGAGACACCCCGGCATAGTTCCGGTATGTTAACTTGATATTCTAATGATCTCTCTAATGAAGTCTATTGATGTGGTGATGCAGAGAACAAATTACAGTTATTTTACAGTTAATTAATAACAGTGTGTTTTCAGGGTTGCGTTGTTAACCCAGTTACGGAGGTGCTAACAACAGCATATTGGGGTTTTGTTTCTCAATCATACCCCTCTCGCAAGGTACAAGGTACATACACTCTCCTATCCCGCCAACTGTCACTTCACTCAACCGCCCCTCCCATGAGCTTCTAGAAGTTTCTCCTCCTGTCCCCAATCATAACTGACCAAGAGGGAGGTGTCTCACTCAATGCAAGAACTGTGGTTGCCTGGGGTATCACATTTAAATGATACATTTAGGGCTGGGTTTGGTGACCACTGGTCAGCAGCTTATGTGTTGGTATTCCTACAATTTCCACACGAGAGAGGAGTGATGGGGAAGATCACTCCCTTCCCCCACACACACGAGTGTGAGATTGGAGTTCATGCGTAGACCTGGATACCTAGGACCAGATCCAGAGTTCGGGCGCAGTGCACGCGCAGATTGCACATGGTTGCGCTGTGCGCCTTATGCAGACTTGCGTTTTTCCATCAATTAGTGCAACTCTGAATTGGGCACAAAGCGCGCAAATCACACGCAAATTGTGCGCAACTCGTGCGCAAATAGCGCATCAAAGCAACGCAATGCGCAAGCATCAGCTCCCCGCAGTTTGTTTAGCGGCTTGCGTCTTCTTGGACCAAAAAAATATTTTGCTTTATGGAACATAAATAAAATCAAATTATAAAATGAGGATGTTGTAGGACTGTTGTCATTTTATTATCATTTGCTATTAAAAAAGAAATAAGTCACTGAGAATTA
>JABWIB010006443.1:0-10472 GCA_016617825.1 Platyplectrum ornatum
CTCCATCACCTCTAGTAAAACATTTTCTTTAATCTCTTAAATAGTAACACCCCCTCCATCACCACCTCTATAGTAAAACTCCCCATCATCGCTGTAGTATCATATTACCCCCAATTGCTGTTCTAAANTGAAAAATTCTACCTATTAATATTTACAAAGCACTAGATGAATGANTATTAAAGCTTTTGTAGGACATCTCCTCAGTTTAATAAACTACATTTCCCAATTACTCAAAGATGGTTGAAATGTTTCTAAACTTTTTCCAGTTGCATCTGGCTCAGAGACTTCTATCACCTCATACCTCTACTACTACAAATACGGCTTCTTTATTACTAGCCAGTGGGACATTACCTTCACTCCTTTGTAGTTCACTAATAAAATGTTAATTTGCCATGTTGTGTAAAGATCACAGAGGCGACTTCTTGAACTCTGGCTTTACTTGTTTTGCAAAGTAATTTTGTTGATGACAAGTATTTAACAGAACAAGTTAATTATGTTGGTGTCTCATAATGAACTTCAGGCTCCCCTGACACTGGAAATGGTCTATTAGTATGCAGTGTGGCAATGATGAAACAACCAGCTATTATATCAGCTAAGGCAAATGCTGAAGATAAGCTCAATAATGTCAAATTAGGTAAATGAAAGCGCTTATGGGTACATTGTNGTGTTCATTTTAATGAGTGCTATTGACCATTGTGCTCTCATTAACCAATCAATACACCAGGACACTGAAACCTCCAAGTTATGTTTCACTCCCAGACAAAAGACCTAAAAACTTCAGATTACCAGCCCGCAGATCTGCAGGCGCGCGGAGCGGCTGTCGGTTCACACTGTACANTGTTGTTGGATTTTCCGGGTCAGCATTGTGCATAGGCACATTGTGCAGGCTTTTTCTGACAACCCCTTCTTTTTAGACCAGGGTAGAGAGAGCCGGAGTTGCTGATCATACTGCATGAAAAAATCCGGGGCTATCATGAAGCCCAACAATTCATGAAAGCCCCAGCTTTTTCCATGCAGTCTAAACGGGGTATTAGTCATACACACAATGAGAAAGAAATGCTGTATATGATGGGACTTGTGTTTAAGACCTACAAATCCCAGGTGATCGAGATCATGTAAACCTCAAAGCAGTGTGACANTGAATAGGAAGGTTAAGACCAATGCCAGCATGGCCCAGAGCCTCAAAATGACTGAATGGAAAGAGTCTAGTGAAATGTAAAACTCAGTAGTATCACATATATCAGACCCTCCAACATGACCCATTCCACCAGGTACAAAAGAATCTGTTCTGGAACTCCCAGCAATCAGTTACTATGGTAACCACCATTGTTACATTACTCAGACATCAGTTAGTTCGGTATAACCAGGTGAGTGACAGGTGAAAGCCCAGGAGTGGAGTATTATGTACCTGGTGGAATGGGTCATGTTGGAGGGTCTGATATATATATAATCTTTACATTGACTTATAGATATATCATAGTATTCATGCCCTTCTGTAAAAAATTGTGAGCCTCAAGCTCTTCCTGGACAAGAGAAAAGTGGTATAAAACTTTACATCAGGCCTCACACGTTATCTGATTATATTAATATCTAACATCAATTTATTCAGACAGATATTTTGTCATCATATATTACACACATACATACATTCACTAGAGTAAAATATTATGAATGAAGGAGAACATTTGATTTACCTTTCCTGGCCTTGGATTGAACTTTAAGGATTCTGAATCAGTCATGTCCTGAAACCACAGATAAACAAGATCACTTATTAAAACAAGGACTATAAGGACCTGGTATCGATATGTAGTGATCTCAGACACATTTTACATGCATTTTTAGCTCTATTTAGGCAAATACAGATTAATATTCTTTGTTCAACTCACTGTGGTNAGTTAAGGCCAGTGCAGCGAGTCATGATCTTCTGTAAAATGAAGTACACTACAGGACATCTTTACTCATCTACTTTCTGTGATGAGTTAAACCTGACCAATTAATAGTTNGAAAGTCAGATTAAGGCCTAAATTTACTAAGCAGGGAGATTGCAGAGAGACTGAAAAGTGGAGATGTTACCCATAGCAACCAATCAGATTGTAGCCTTTACTTTCCTATTACATACTAGAGAATGTCATCTGGCAATCTGAATGGTTGCCATGCGCAACATCTTTTCCNTTTAGNAAATCTAGCTCTTGGTGTAAGTAGTAACAAAGAANATATACACTTTGTTCAGTTGTTATATTATTATAATATTATTAGTATAGGCTACTAATAGGTTTTTCAGCAAGTGATTACCATAACAAAGGATATTATGTAAACAAAGCGACAGTGTTATTTATATACAACTACGTCATAACTGGAGTTACCATTTACGACATTGGTTGTCTGTGTTTTATCACTAGGTTATAAAACATTGCCAAAACAGATGTCTTTCTTCTAATCCTCCATAATAGAGGTTCCCTACTGGCAACTTCTATTTCATAGTAAGTGTGATACTACAGGGAGAGTAATCACAAAGCATAGCTGTGTAATTGTCTCGCACAGTNTTGGAACACTTGATCCTCCTCCATTACATTCAATTAACATTGTAAACATAGTCGCTCCTCAAATAACCATGAAATATTATGCTGGATAACAGATACAGTAAGAGAATTCACTGACGTGTAACACANATGACTCAATATATAGATAGAGATTTTTATTTAGTTATGTATAATTTATTCGTCCTTAATGTAGGGGAAGAGAGGTAGGGAGATAAGGGTTGCCGCAAATAGCATACAACNCCATGCAAAATATTTCAGTATTATTAACCATAATAATTAAATGATAGTATTATACAATGTGACAGCACATAAGACCATCCGGTCAACCCAAATTCACAGTTATCTTACAAACCATCTGTTTGCAGCTCTCAATAAATGTCCTTACCATTTGTGGAGGATCTGTTTTCTCAACNTGACCTTCTAGCTTTTCCTGGGCAGGCTTCTCTTTATTTTCAGACGTTGTTGAATAGTTTTGAGCATCATTGAAATACTGATAGTAAACACTCTGAGATGATCGACGTAGCTTCTCCGCATCAGATGTTTGAAAGGAATTCACAGGAACTTTGGTTGGAGAAAGATCTGTATTGCGATTTGAAGTATACTGACTTGTTAGCGATGCACTCCCCGAAGCTGGAGCAGAAGAGGTCTCTGCAGTAGACTTTGTCCCTAATAGATTAGACTGTGAAGACAAATGAAAAAGAAAAGACTGGCGACCTAATCCCAGAGTCGGCCTGTTTTCTAAAAAAGATTTTGTAATGAATAGATTGGGTCTTTTCTCCTCAGATGTTGTCTCCGGTTCAGGTACAGCAGGGGCATCCAGTGTTGTCTTAAGTGAATCTTTATTAGACTGGTCTTTGGCAATTGCAGCGTCACTATCCAGGGATGTAAATCTTTCTTTGCAGGATGATTCTTCCATGTCGGCTTCTTTTAACCGATCTGATACAGATTGCAGTAAAGATAAGATGGAAGAATGGCTGTTTAAATCGCTACTTGCGGCTGCTCCTTCATCATGCTTTGGTGAACTGCTGCTGGACAAGGCATCCTCACAAGCACTATCATCCTCGTATATTGGAGACAGAGCAAAGGGATAAATTCGCACACGTCTTGAGGGCACAGACAAAAATGAGTCTTGCGAGGAGGTCTCTCCACTAGGATTGTTGTCCTCATAGGCTAACTCATCATCACTGTCGCTTATTTCAACATACTGACTGCTATGAATGAAGAACTGGTATGGATCTGAGGATTCACTGCTTGTTTCTGAGGAGTATGTGATGCCAGTTTCCTCAGATAAATTAATAGTAAAGGGGGGGTCCATTGAGCCTTCGGTTTCAAGAGATTTTGACGAACGCTCTATTTTGCCGTCATCCCTATTTTCATTTTCAAGATTTATATTAAAGGTATTTATTTCTGTTTTACATGGGTTTATGGAGACATTTAGATGTTTCTCCACATCTTCTGTAGTTGTTGCAGTATTTGGCTGGGCAGTCCTAACATTGTGAACCATATCAGTTGTTGACAGTACATTGGAATTTATTTCACAGGATGGAAAATTCCCTGGGTTATCAATATCTATTAAAGTTGTTTCTACAATTGGATTTGTTATATCTTTCTGAGAGCCATTTTCATTCTCTGTAAATGACAGCTTACAACTCTTAGGTATGTTGCGTTGACTTGCCTCAATTTTGTCTGAGCTTTTTCTAAAGTTATTTTGGTTGGAAATGATCAGTTCCTTAGAAGACGCTATAACGCCATTGACTATTCCTTCTGCAATGGACATACATGGATCCTTGCTCTTGCTTAATGTTTTGTCCCCAGGGTTTTCTAGGGTGTCCTGAACATTTAAGGTGGCACCGTCACCTAGTTTTTTGTCAATGAATTTAGGTGTATTAAAGCTGTTGACACAAGATACATTTAAATGGCTTTTATTCAAGTTCTGAAACTCATTTATGCTTGAATTTAACACTGTCTTAATAATGTCATTGGCTTTTTGCTGAAATAAATCATTGGATGCCCCTGACTGGTTTGCATCTGGAAGGTTCATTTTTGGGGATGCAGAACATGAAAAACGTATGTCATGGGTGGTGTTTAAATCATTTGGTAATACTTGTTGCTGTATATTGTTTAACTTTCCTGGCTCTCTATGAGTCATATCTGAATCTGCATTAGATTTTGAAAGTGAATCACAGCTTCCTATTTCTGTCTGTGAATCACTAGACAGTAGCAATTGATTTGTTGCTTTTCTTGCAGAAGTCTGGGCTGAACCATTTATGAGGTCACTACCACTGTGGACATTAAAGTTATTATTTTTAAGATTCTCTACCAAAACATTTGGGGATTTATCTATATGTGTTGGCAATTCGTCTTCTACAAAAGTATATGGTAAAACACTGTCACTTATGTACATATTGGGCAACATGTTAGAAATATGTTCTTCATTTTGGTTATGTGACGTCGACAATGTTTCTAGTAAACAAGGTTTAGCATTTTTGTCACCGTTATTTGTTGTAAAATCTTCTTCTCCGTAGATAGATATTTCTCTAGTTCTTTCAAAATTACTATCGTCTTGGTCACATTGAAGAACCTGAAAGGAATGATCGCTTACTGGGTCTGCAGGAGGGGGTGAAAGATTTGGCAAATATATTAACTCTTTCTCAAATGTAGGACTTTCAACTTTATGGACAGATATGACATCTGATAGGAAGCCATAGGGGGGGATTTTAACTTCTTCAATATTTACTCTCTTTGCTGACACTTTAGCAACATAAACCTCAGAATTTAAACCGAAATTTTGTTTATCGGTAGCAGAAAGTTTACTGGATGCATTAGTACCTGAGTTGAATGTGAAATTATCTACAGGTGACGTAGGATCTTCAATAGCTAGCTTATTAACACTGGTCAGTCTCTCTTCTTCATGTAACATTGCTAAACGATCTACCTCAGCTATATTATCAAGTGCTAAAGACTCTAAAGTGTTCTTTGCATTTTCAGCATTTAGATCGATATTATGAATTGTATTGGTCCCATTGTCTACTGTAATATGATCTGATCTTTGTGTGCTGAGTATTTCAGATGGGAATGCTTTCATTGGAATGTGTTCTTCTGGTGTATAAGCTTGTGATGACAAGATTCCTGAATCGATAGTATCAGAAAGAGGTAGAGAGCTTTCATATCTTATATTATCGCAATCAGTGGGAGATGAATCTGATACTATGGTTGGAGAGGATGATTCATATTCATTGATATTATTAAAGGAAATACTGTTGACAGTTCCCTTGGTTGGTTTATTTACCGGAGTTGAAGGTGTGACATCTTCGTGATTGTTGTCACTAATGAAAATATCCCGAGACATGTTATCAGTCATGGGAGGTTGTAAATTCAGTTTCATGGCTGCCTCATCAGTTTCTTCACAACTAACTTTGTTATCATCAACTACATTTAATTGTTTTGCAACTATTGACTTTAAGTTTTCAAGACTGTCAACTGATACAATAGTATTAGGACCATTCTCTTTCGTAGTCTGTACATCTATACTTTTTGGAGGTTCTTCTGTTTCTGCTTTCAGATCATGAGAAATGTTTGACTTACGATCATTGTTCATTAGTTGAATTAATATATTTTGGGTGGATTTTTCTGCATTTATTTGATGTTCTTTATTATTTTCTGATGTTTCCTGATGTACCTGGTTGTCTTCATATGCATATTTCTGTAGAATTTCGATGTTTTCTAGATTTCCATTTACCTGTAGATCTCCATTGTGTGTAATGTTAATAATCTCTGGCAACTTTGAAGATTGAGAGTTATTGTCAATGTTTGACAGTAGGTCATCTGGAATATTTGGTCTTTCAATGGGATTTTCCTCTACATTTTGAAAAGGCACTGATAAGATCTCTTTTTCAAACTCCAGATCTATGGTGTTTTGTATATGGTTATTTTTTATTTTTGTGCTTTTATTGCTTATTATTTGCCTATTGTTTAAATTGACTGAGCTTTCCTCTGTAGAGGGTTGTAGTTCCCCATACATGTTTGAGGTCTTTTCTTCTGTTTGCATAGACCCTGAAACCGTTAAGTCTTCCTCAGTAATTTCTTGTATATGTGACATATGTGAGGCCACATTAGCATTGATTTCCAGGCACTCTGAATTATTGGAGTTTCCATTTGATTGTCTGTCTTTTAGTAGACTTGAGCTTTCTTCAGCATCAAGCTGTTGATAACCTGAAATACCCTTGCTCTCCTCATGATTTGGCTGTAGATCATCAGAAGTCATTGTTCTTAGATCAGACTTATTTTTCAAGTCACTGGAATAATTTGTGCTTTCCTTTGGTTGGATATCCTCTTGAGCGTATGTGCTGCTTTTAGCTTCAGTTTGAAGATCGTCAGAAATATGTGATCTCAGATCAGACTTACTGACCTGATCTTCAGAATCATTTGTGTTTTTATTAGATTGTACAACACTTTTAATGTCTTTTCTTTTATCAGCATCAGGTTGTAGATTCTGGCCAGCCTTAGTTTCCGTATCTCCAGGATAATTTGGGTCTTTCTTTGGTTGTATATCTTCTTGTATTTCTGGATGGCTCTCAACATCTGGTAGTATATTGTTTGAAAGCTCTCCATTGGTATATAAAGCCTCTGAACACTCCTTAGCATTTAATTGACCATTAGATAGCAGTTCCTTAGAAGACATATTTGCGCTCTTCTCATCATTATTTTCTAGATTCCCTGTTTTTATTGAGGTTTCAATAGGAACTGGTTGACCAGTCTCTATGACATTTGTGGTTTCTCTAAGGTTAACACTTTGGTCAAGATCCTCTGTTTGCGATTGCATTTTTATATGGAGCTTTGAAGGTGGGATGCCATCTTCCTCATTTCTACCTGGGACAGGTTCTGTATTCACCAACTGATGTAGCATTTGCTGGCTTTCTGACTCAGATTCTTCCACATTATTAGTTTCTTTCTCACTGGTCTCTTCTTTCTCTGGTATTGGAGAGTTTACATCAGCCCGTCTCTTAAGAAGTTTCCGGATTCTTCTGGACCCTCGGTAGGTGCCATAGGTTACTGCAGGTGGTTCGAGGGTATATCCATTGAGCCTGTGAAAATATTGGTGGTTAAGAATAACTTTTGATAGATTATATGTCTTATATTTACAAACAAAATAAAACAGTGGAGAAATAAAAAACAATATTTATAGCTTACACACAATGGACCAGAATATGGAAACCAACATTCCTGCTAAAGCATCTCCAATCAAAGGACAACATTATGCATGTATTGATGCTTAATTGTCATGAATCACGCACAGGGAATTAATAAGCAACTCTAGCCTGGTACACATCAACAGGGAATGTGTACACACTATACTGACCAACGTGTGAACACAAACCAGTCTTTCTGTCGGGGGATGTTGGAAGTGCCATTCCTCCTTAGTCTGAATGTACTAGTAAGAAAACTAAGGAGATCTGTATCTGTCCAAAAGGAAACGTGAGCCAAATATTAATTTTCCATTATGGAACTCATTATTAACTCCAATATTAGAAGATTGAAGTTGATGTTTGTTAAATCTAATCAATGAATAACAAACCTTTATTTAATTTAATAAATATTCCATAATTACTACATACCCAGAATGTACAAATGTCCTTAAACAGTCTCACATCAGACGATACAACATGATGTAATGAAGAAAATATTATTGTTGTCTTGGTGAATTAAGGAGTATAAACTGATATCTATATTGTAAATGATGACAAAACTTTTTAATGACTTAAACGTCATACAATTTGCTGTACAATGTAAATAAAATAAAAAAAATAACATGTATGTAGCTTTAATAATACACAAAATATTATGTTGGGATAATTGCCAGAGAGCTAGAATATACATCATAAACACAAGGGATACTTGATCATTAATCTATTATGTACCGTATATATGTATATCTATAGATTTATTGTACATGGTAATGATAAAACCAGAGAACGATGGACAGTTCCCATATTACAGTATTGAAATGAAGCAGATTTCTTTTTTAGAGCAGTTAAGTCCTACATGTGATGTGACTGATCTCTTCACAATGAGAACTTTGTTTCTTCTTTTATGAGATCTTAATAAGGGGTATATCAGGCCCAGGTGATCAGCACAATGAGGGTGATACATGAAACACAATGATGCATGTGTCTCCAGTACTTGCCTTCTTGTCTACTTAATGATGAGATACCACCTGTCCGCCATGCAAATATCAGTGCAAAAAAAACAAAAACACTTTTATGGATAAACTAGTTTGGCATTGGAAGCTCAAAATAATGCCATTGTACAGGATACAGATCCATCTGCACAAACTCCCCTATTACCCCCTCTTAGATTATCGTCTGAGAGCCTTTCTAGGAGGACAATCTGATGGCTGAGAAATTTATCTGTACCCCACATGAAAACAACTTTTCCTCCAATCCATGATAATTGGTCACTTGGCATGATAATCATTCTAGTGTGTGGCCAGCTCAGGTCATTTTCTATGGATAATTACATATATTAAAATCAAGACAAGTTTATTGATGATTTTATTCATGAATTCATTAATTAATTTATTTATTAAAAAAGGTTTAGGTTATACACTACACTACAGTTATGTCCAAATGGCAGGGAATTGCTGCGGTGTATACTCAAGCATAAATTTTGAAGTGTCTTGTTAGACATTGCCGAGGAAGATGAAAACTGGTGCTGCTGCAGAACAACGGCTCAGTGTGCATGGTGTAAATGACTGTGCTTTATCACTATATATCACTATATATCAGCTGTATACCACATCCACATCCTACTTGTACAGCACTTCTGCTAAACTTTCTGGATCAGTTCCCAGGTGTTAAACACACTGTCCTTTGATTTAATTTTTTATTTAAAGAACTGTAACAGGTTAATTGCCCTGTCTTACAACCTGTCCATGTTGTAATGTTATCCTCATGTCACAACCACAATTATAAATATGTATAAAAAAATGTTATAATGTTATTAAATGTTTGCTAAGCACATTGTATCAATAGGGAACTTACATTCTTATATAGCGTCTTTTGGGTTTTGCATAGATTTTATTTGTCATTAGGGCGGAGATAACAATTTATAATTAATTCTGAAACAGAAACGTCAAAACAAACATACTATTAATGTAATTATGCCGGCAGATATACTTATTAAAGTTTCCATGCAGGATTAAAGAGGCTATTACTGATTGTTTATTCACGGGCACTAAAACAGCCAGATAAAAAAACCTCTTCAATATTTAATGCAGACGCTCTAAAACTGTCCTATTTCAAGACAATCAATGGGGTTTGTAAATAGAACACTGCAGATCTTCTATATTTTATTAACAAGATACACAAAGGTCTTCAGAGAAAAAAATCCAAGTGTATATTAAGTCATCTACCAAAAGGCTGGTTCTCTGGCTAATGTGTCTGTAAGGTCGCGCAATTACTGTATCAGCTTCTTAACTAGAGGGCTTTATCTGCTCATCCACAATATACTTTAACCAAGTATTTATATATGCAGACACTATTTGTACACGGATGTTTAAGGACAATGATAATGAAATTTATGGTACACCGTGATCATAGGCGTCGCAATGGGGGGCTATGGGGAGGGGGGGGGGGCAAAAAGGCATACTACTACAATTCAATACAATGATAGATGCTGAAAGCAAAGATCTTTTGCTCTGTGGTCCTCGAAGATCTCCTAAAAGATAGAGGAGGAAGGTTAGGGTTAGACAACGGGGAGGAGAGAGATTGAATATGGGGACGGTTAAGGTTACGCAGCGGAGAGGGGATGGAGTGTAGGGTTAGGCTGCAATTGTGGGGGTATTTAGTGGGGGATTGAGTTTGTGGGGATATTTAGCGGGGGATTGAGTTTGTGGGGATATTTAGCGGGGGATTGAGTTTGTGGGGATATTTA
>JABWIB010006443.1:19757-32393 GCA_016617825.1 Platyplectrum ornatum
TATATATATATATATATATATGGAGGGGGCCCGTTGAAAAATTTGCTATGGAGCCCAGGCTTTTGTAGTTACGCCCCTGGACCATACAGTAGATCTACGTTAATTGCATTCATATTCATTCTTTTGGGATGTCAACAATGTTTATTGTCTATCACTACTAAATTCTACAATGCATTGGTTTGTAAATAATTATTCCTTTATTAAATACAACATTGTAATTATTACCTAAGCTGGAAACACATCAATGCAATCATACCTGAGATGTGATGGTTCTTAAGCTGGGTATACATTGAAGACTTTACTAACTATCCTGACTTAGGTAGGGCCCCCCACATATTTGCAGAGGTGGGTAAAATGTGCAGCATTGGGGTGTGCCGGGGGAGTTCACTCCCCTCTCCTGCGCTGCCCGTACAGGAGTCTGGATCCGCCCTATAAGTTCTTTTTTTTTTTAAAGATGAGCATGATGCTTTTATTTATAGTCGTAGCTTCTGCACGTTTTTAGACTTGGGCTGCAACATCATCTCTCAACTCTAATAGTGTTTGCAACTAATGAAATTTACTTCCCCTGCAATCCAACATGGTTTTGCGCCCTTGCTCTTTAATAGTACATAAGTCTGGATCCAGTCCATTGTTTCAAATTGGAATTGTTTGGTTGGCCTTATATTTGTATAGGTGTGTAGCTAGCTTTAGAGCAAAAACCTGATGCTTGTAATTATGTAATTTAAGACTTTATCCCAGTGTATATATTGTAATACTCTCAGTTAGACAGCAAGTGCCTTGTGGATGCACCTGTACTAGACAGACATGCTAGTATCAAGCAGGGTACACACTGACATTATTCAAACAAGCAGATGTTTTTAAAAGATTTCTGCTCACCAGATGAAGTCCTGATCAGCTGCCACTATACATACACTAATATCTAGTTTTCTGAGGATCTTAAATGCTACCCATAAACCTTTGCTGTAATTGTATGCTGCAATGATACGCCTGTCCACAAGGTGGCACTATGCAGAAGTATGAATGGGAATTGTTGCTCTGAAGGTTTCTCCTGACATTGGGACATTGTTTATCTTTTAAAATTGGAAGCTCTCAAAAATCTTATAAGATGACCACAGACTGTATCAAACAATTCTGCAGCATGACTGGACGGTACACACTGGGAGGAATCTGGAGCAGTCAGACGATTCTCATGTGTCCACCCTCCAGTGTGTACCCTGCTTTAGTGATATGTTCTTCTGCTTGGTTTCATGTTATCCTGCATTTGAGCATTTTGGGAGCATCTGATCACTTTGCTTGTGCTATCCCGACACCTTAACAATTAGTGTGTGTGCTTCCACAGCTATCAAGTCAGATAATCACTTATTTGCCGTTAATACACTGTATTTACTTTTACTCTGTAATAAATATATATTTTTGTTATCATATAATAAGCACCGAATAAGTTAAGTTTTAGTTTAACAAAAAAACAAAAGCTTTAAATTTCATTAAAGATACTTCTGGCAAGAAATGAAACAAATGACATTTAATGACAATCCTTTCCCTCTGGACGGAAATGAGAACAATGGAATCACACACAATGTGGATATACTTTCACACACCCACTGCAAGAGAATCAGCTTAGTGTGTAGCATTATGTCACTGCTGCAGATGTCACCATCTATCCTAGAGGCACATGAAACTTGTACCCTGACACTTTGCACAGAGAATGCATTGAGGAGTCCTTACATGATCTGCCCACAATCTAGGTGAAATGTTAAGCCCGTATACTTCTTGTACCAGGGCATGCTCATATGTGAAAATATAGTATATCCTTATATTTGTGTTGTGTATATTTGTCACTCCTTTAAAAAAAAAAAATCGCACATGGAGAAACGTAACACACAGAAAAAAGGGGAATCATCTCAGAAGGATTTCATTTACATGAAAGCATTCACATGTGGATACTTCTTATAGTGCACATCCTTCCTCTACACAGGTCATTCACAGTGATAAACCTGCTTCTTCACAAAACAATAATAAAATTAACTTTGACTGGACGGCTGACAAACGCAACCATCTGTCAACCATCCTGTGTCTGCAAACATTCGGAATAACGGTAGCAGTGACAGCGGAGGAGAGAGAGCCTGGTCAGAGCGGAGGATAGCTCTTGGACAGAGTGGAGGTGAGAGTGGGTGGACAGAGGTGCAAGAACAAGGGACCAAATCCCGACTTACGCTGCATTCAGTACAGAACAGTAGTGGAGAACCAAAGCTGTATCAACAATGGATCTAGCCTTCCATGCAGGCAAAGAAGATACATTACCAGACCTCTACCTTAAAACTCCTGCATTATCCTCATTTAAATTAGGGATTGCATGGTAGTGTGGATGACATGGAGAGCCCTTAGCATTCCCCCTCTCCCATTACTGTTAGTGCTATCTGAACCGCTTTCTAGCCCATCATTGGAAAGACTTACAGTACTTACATGCATACTGGTTAAATAAGGGAGTTTCCATTCACAAAGAGCAGATAAAAGATCCCCTATGGAAGTCTGGATCTATATAGTGTGTATCGGTAATGACACTGCTGATATTGTGTTGTTGGCTGTACTGACTTACATATACATGATAAACATTAATAATGATTTAGAATGATATATTTGCTGGTGGGGTCTGGAACCAAGAGAGGTGAAAACTGTCCAAACATCCTCTAATATTGCATAGTGTGTAGCTGGTATTAGTTTTACATTAATGTTCTAATCTAAATGTACAGAACCCAGACAATGGATCAGATCCAGACTTCAAGTACTATAGACTTACTCACGACTTACTCAAGTCGCAGGCGAATTGCAGGGGAGGTAAAATGAGTGTTAGTGTTTGCATGCAGGGTGCAGGAAATATACTTTATGGGGCTGATTCAATCCTGCTTCGCGCAGTATTTTCCCCCTTACGCAAACAAGAATTCAGTCTCGTAATAGACGGGAATAAACGCACTTTGAGTTTTTTCCCCTCTTTGCCCGGGATTGAATCGGCCCCCAAGTCTGCATTTTGCACACAAATACTGACCAGCGTTACTGTTACACTTCTATTAGACTTGGGCTGGAAACATCATCACTCACCTGTAATACTGATTGCAACTAATAAAATGTACCTCCCCTACACTTCAATATGGTTTTGCCCACTAGTGAGTAAGTTGTAAGTAAGTCAATAGTACATAAAGTCTGGATCTGATCCAGTGTCTCAAAACTCATTATTTCCTATTAAGCTTTTGGTTACTAATTGCTTTCTAGTGTTTGAATTTGTTTGAAAAAGTTTGTACTTTTTTTTTAAAAAGTTTGAAATAATAAAGAAACCTTTAAAATAAACAATATATTATGTTAGTATACTTATACCATATACCGTCTATTATAAGATTATAAACTATTAGAAGATAAAGTTTAGGTACTATAGCCAGTGCCTTTCATATGTCCATTGTGCATTGTCATGTGCCTCGGAGCTACTTACTTTGGTGATGTCTCTTCCTGCTGATCCTGTTTTACCATTTCCTTGAGTGGTTCACTGTTAATGAGCACAGAAACCTCCACTTCATATGCCGTGCTCGGCTCTGCAGGTAGATCTGTTTCAGTGCTAGAATCTACTGTCTGTCCCTGGGTTAAGTCCTCTTTATCCAGGTTATTTTTAACTTGTGCGTCCTCATGTTCCTTGCTGAGGTCCTGGCCGCCAGGGGCCTGTTTTGAATTTCCCTGAGATGACTTTGGTGAGAAATGAAATAGGTTCCCTAAAAAATGTAGAACCTTCTCTCTAGTTTGCTTCTCGCTGTCCATTTCCTTGGAATTCTGGGTAATTTCTCCCTCCTTAGATTCGGACATGCTTTGTATTGGAGGACTGGAAACGTATTCATGTTTAACCTACAAAGAAATATAAAACATACAGTCATCATGAGACCTTGTGAGAGACATTTCTATATACAGTATATATGACATAACTGTTGCTGTACTAAAGGCATCTAGAGCCAGATTTACTAAGCTGCGGAAAAGCAAAAGTGAAGACATTGCCCATAGCAACAAATCAGATTTAACTAGGTAAAACCATGATGAATTGCAGGGGAGGTAAAATGAATGTCAGTGTGTGCATGCAGGGAGACTACTTTATTGTTGCATGTTGCACACAGATACTGACCAGTGTTACTGTCACGCTGTTATTACACTTGGGCTGGAAATATTATTTCTCAACTCTATTACTGTTTGCAACTAATAGAATTTACCTCCCCTGCAATTCAACAAAGTGTTTTGCCCGTGAGTAAGTCGTGAGTAAGTTAATTGTATGTAATAGTATATCCAGTATTCCTGGCTCCTGACAAAATGGTCTGATAACGTAGCTGAAAAAATGGTATGGCATTGCCTGATCCTCAGTTGATCTTCTGACCCACTGTGCCATCCTTATAGGACCCGCAGGGTTATCAGGCAAACCAGCCAATTATTAACTGAGCATTCTGATAATGAATCTGATTGTATAGTGTGTACCTGGCTTTATACATAAAACTCTTTTTTTATTTGATCCAGCAGCAGAGGTCAGTCTATCCGTCTGTCCACCATCTCAAGATCATCTCTCTCACACAACAACAAGTATAGATCTACAGACAATTCCCAAACATAGATATTGCTCTGTGCATCATGTAGGTCTCAACAAATACATTGCACTGAGCTGTCTCTTGTTATTTATTTGATTTGTTATACTTATTTATTAGAAATCTGAAATGCATTCAATCAATCAATACAATATACCCTGACACCTTTCAAAACAAACAACAGATTTAGATGTAACCGTTGTGTTGTGTTTCTGCCGAATGTATTAAAATGTTTCTTATTTCTCTACAACCTGGTAAACAAATAAAAATCTAGAGCCATTCCGGTTGTAGCATTTTCCAATAAAGATGATTTCCAGGAATAATCTTTCCCCATTCGTGCTCTCTGTGTTCAGAGGAATCTATCAAAAAGAATGTTGTTAATGTGTCACCCGATCCAGTGTTACAGCAAATAAAAGTGCCAGGAATGTCCTTTTTAAGAGTTTTATTGATCTATAACCTCCGCTTGTGGGGACCTATTCAGAGTGTAGATGAGAACTTGTATGTGACTGGGCACCTAAGTCATGGTAGCATACCAGTATATCAATTTTATCTTCTTCTTTTTCAAATTGTTTTAATGTTTTATTTTTTGGATAAAAAGAAAAAAGTCAGACTGGAAGTGGCCTTCTGCTGACACTGTACTGGGAGCTCCAGCCTTTCCACTGACACTGCACTTGGCGCTCCAACCTTCCGCTTACAATACACTGGGAGCTCCAGCCTTCCGATTACAATACACTGGGAGCTCCAGCCTTCCGCTGACACTGTACTGGGAGCTCCAGCCTTCCGTTGACACTGTACTGGGAGCTCCAGCCTTCCGCTGACAATACACTGGGATCTCCAGCCTTCCGCTGACAATACACTGGGAGCTCCAGCCTTTCCGCTGACACTGTACTGGGAGCTCCAGCCTTCCACTGACACTGCACTGTGAGCTCCCAGCCTTCTGCTGACACTGCACTGGGAGCTCCAGCCATATGGTGACACTGCACTGGGAGCTCCCAGTCTTCCGCTGACACTGCACTGGGAGCTCCAGCCTTCTGCTGACACTGTACTGGGAGCTCCAGCCTTCCGCTGACACTGCACTGGGAGATCCAGCCATCCGCTGACATGCACTGGGAGCTCCAGCCTTCCGCGTACACTGCACTGGGAGCTCCAGCCTTCCGCTGACACTGCACTGGGAGCTCCCAGCCTTCCACTGACACTGCACTGGGAGCTCCCAGCCTTCCACTGACACTGCACTGGGAGCTCCAGCCTTCTGCTGACACTGCACTGGGAGCTCCAGCCTTCTGCTGACACTGTACTGGGAGCTCCAGCCTTCTGCTGACACTGTACTGGGAGCTCCCAGCCATATGCTGACACTGCACTGGGAGCTCCAGCCTTCTGCTGACACTGCACTGGGAGCTCCAGCCATCCACTGACACTGCACTGGGAGCTCCAGCCTTCCGCTGACACTGCACTGGGAGCTCCAGCCTTCTGCTGACACTGCACTGGGAGCTCCAGCCTTCTGCTGACACTGCACTGGGAGCTCCAGCCTTCCGCTGACACTGCACTGGGAGCTCCAGCCTTCTGCTGACACTGTACTGGGAGCTCCAGCCATCCGCTGACACTGCACTGTGAGCTCCCAGCCTTCCGCTGACACTGCACTGGGAGCTCCAGCCTTTCTGCTGACACTGCACTGTCAGCAGATGGCTGGATATATATATGTATAGAGGCTAAGAGATGTAATGCAGCAGCCTATAAAATGCCAATGTTTTTATTAATTCGTTTAAATGTAAAAAAGGCAAAATGTGTCCTTATAATAAAAGTTTTTACATTATTATATAACAAAAGCATCAATAAATGTAAAAATTAGTGCCTGAGCAAAAGTTTTGTGTTCAGTATGTATTATTTCTTGAAATGTGTTAACGTCTTAAACTAAGCGCTTTAATAATTGCTAGGTGTGTAGGGCAGTGTTGTATTAATGAATAGGGGCTTTTATTTATTAGAAATCTCCTCTGTCAGTCACTTACACCAGCCCGGAGTTGGTGCAGGATTTAAGGTGAGGTGGTGGAGTGTAACACAATAGAACAATTTAGACATGTTTGCAGTAATATAACAATATGCGTAATCTTAAATTAAAGGGACAAAAAGGGTCTGAAATCTGGTTTGTAAGGTTTAAAACTAAACTGGGCCAATGAACTTTAGTCTTCCAAAGAGAAATTGCTAATCTTGGCCAAGGTAATCCCTTACAGCATTTTAAGATTATCCAAGATCCAATATGCAATAATATGGACAATACTACTATTTAATATACAGTTCCATAGGGTCTCAGGTCATTATGGTTAAGCAGATGGCACTGGAAGAGGCTCTTATCTGCTGTCATAACCTATGTTTCTATATCATTACATTCCAAACATTTAAATGCAATGAACTTTGTATATTTTGTTGAGGAAAGTAAATATGTGAGTGCTGTATATGTATTACTTATGACACCAGTCATTACTTGGAATCTCTTCCCCCGATTCTCTATAATAAGAGGCCATTATGTACAGCTGACATGAGTTCTATGTGCGACTTTATGTACTTTCCCAAATGTTCTCATTCAAAGTAGATCCATTACACAATGTAGCATCAAGGCAATAATGAGATTTAACAAACTGATTTAATGTAATTAGATGATTCTGCAATCACAAATAGCGATTTTTAATGGTGCCTGAACCATCTGAGTGAATTCTTAATTAACGGTAATTGGAATCTGCGAAGCTGGTTAAGTAAACTGTAAAAGCATAAACATCGCATTGGGAGTCCCAAATGTGGAGCTTATCGAACTACAAGAACCAATGCGGAGAGGTAACCATGAGCATGACTCTTAAAGGAACATGCAGGTAAATTGTACCTCATAAGAAGGGCTGCCATCAGAGGGGGACTTTCAGGACTTCTGCTTTGGACACAATGAGAGAGGGGGATCTGATGTGGATAGTCACTTCAACTCTCCAGCAGCAGGTAGATGAGCCAATGTCACCAGGCTTCTACCTCTCATGCGTGCAGGGCCGGCAACAGAAATCTTGGGGCCTAGATTTTACACCCAGATTTTTTGGGCCCCCCTCAATAGTCCCGTCCCAGCTGTCCCCCTTGTCCCCCCCCTGTCACTGGCCCTGCATGCGTGAAGAGCTAAGGACTTTATAGCAAGTCTTCTGTGTGCACTAAACGTCTGTGAATCTCTCTTGAAAGTCCACAATATATGTGGCATCAGGGCGTGTCATGTCACATAGGGGCCAATACAACCTGGGCCCTGTAATTTCTTATTACACCCCTGGTCAAAAGGATCAACAGCATGTGGACGTTTTCTTTGCACATGACGTTTGTATTTGAAACTGTTAAATACATTTAAAAGAAGTGAAGAATATATACAGAAGACTGTGCACAATAGCTTTATATTATGATGTATATAATAATATACTTTTTAAATGCGCAGGAGCGATCCCTATGTTGATTATGGGGGTAAAGATGAAGCTTCATTCTTTCCATGCAGTGANAATACATTGCTTTTGCATGTAGCACTCACACAATGCATAACTTAATGGTTAAACACGAGTTGAGGTGGGAAATGTTACGTCTCATGAATGAAATCAGTGCTCCTATATCATTTTGTGCCACTTTGTTGCGCCAATACTCTGGATCAGCCGCCATGATGCAGGCGGTAAGTTACATGTATACATGTGATAAGGGAACTGGTTATGAGGAGGAGTAGGGATCTTACTCCTGTTCTAGGTGATGTGAGGCTCCTCTGACGTTCATTAAGTTTAATGAGTCAAATATTATTTAGATCAATTAGAATTATTCCCATACCAATAATATCAGCTATTTGATAATCATATGAATGTGAACCAGTTTACATAATGTGAATCTAGATTTTCAGCCTTCAGATACCTAGATCTTATATGTCTGCTCATGCACTATTGGCAAACACATTGCATTAGCTTTGATTTCCTTCTGTGTTGTACAGCTATATAAGCTTTAAGGTATATATACTTAGCTCTGGCATATTATATATCTGTCTGCATTAGACACAATAGTAGGTAAAGAGCGGCTTTGTATTCTATCCAAGGGCAGTCCCTAGATTACCCTTGTTTTGTTTGCATATTTAATGACTGAATACATTGTGTTGACTTATTGCTGAGGTACACAATAATGTGTGACCCCTTCAGAAAGTGAGCTCGTAAATACAGCCATTGAAGTATTTCAGGTTGCCTTGAACTCGTATATAAGAGATCTACAAATAAAAGAAACGAGGAGAGAACAAGTAATAAAGGTGGAAATAAAAGCCCTTATCAAGCTGCGGATCATAGCGTTTGCTGACAGCTCCTTACAGCACTTTACACAGTGTCTGTCACTTATTCATTACAGTAGCTCACGGACCACCTGCCTGGAGGAGAAACACTATGAGGCGTATGGTNGGTCCTTATCCCTGATTTGCCTCTGACTCATCTGCCAAATCCAGTGCCCTTGCCAGAAGTGAACTGGAGACCTTATGATGCTCTGCTACACACGGTGTCAACGCAGTCCACAATGGAAAAATACGCGAATTCATTCACAGAAATACTCTGGTGTGGGATACATCCGTTCAATCACAGCGCAGAGTAAAACAATAACTCTGACCTAAGTTAACATTGATTTGGAACGATATGAAGAAAAGGACAAGCTTTACCCTAGATGTGAGTAAGTCCCAGGGCAGACTTTAATCTCATACTCTACTTTAAAGGGGGGTTTCCAAACGCTTGTAATGCATGTAGCATATACTAGAGCTGTGGAGGTGGTGCACTATATGAAATACATGTGTTTATTAGGATTCTGAGAAGGAATATAATATATATGGGGTATATTAGGGGTCTGGGAATGGCACACAATAAACAGTATATAGTGTGTCATTATACCACACATACATTATAGAGTCATCTCGGATTTCTAATTAACTTTATAAATTGAGCCAGATCCTTAATATAACCCACATACAACCAGGGCTGGTTCCAGGTCTATTACCTTTTTCCGCCCAAATTCCCCTTTCCTTGGTCCAGTTCACATAGGCAAGGGGGATGTCGCCGTTCTATAGAGGAGTGGCTAATAATCCACATGTTGGGTTTTGATACAACCTTGCATGGAAATGGAGGCAGTGAAGGGGTTCTTTTGCAGACCCCCTGGTCGGTGACGATTGCCTAAGATTGCATAATGGTAGCACTGGTCCTGCATACATCTACACCAGGGAGGTGGTACTGGAAACTATCCCTGTGTTTCCCACTGCAAGGTGTCTAGACACTATAGCCAATCACAAACACATAGGGGGTGCAGAGAGGTGGATGGAGGGGGTACAAATTTCCTAGGCCCTGACCTGTCAGGGGGTCCACACTGGTGTTGATTTCCCTTTTTTAGTCTTTCCTGACTGTGACTTTCAGATTCCTCCCTTGTCCCGATAATAAGACATTGTCTTATTTTTTTTTTTTTGGTCCAATACCATAGGGCTTATTTTTGGGGTAGATCTTATTTTAATTAACATTGACAGAGATTTATCTGTTCTGGCTTTTATACCCATCATGCACCCCAGTCCTGCTATTTTTTTTATTTATTTTATTTTTTACAAACTGGGGAATTTGCTAGGTCTTATTTTTGTATTTTTGGGGGACGGTTTATTTTGGACAGTTTTTTTTTAATGGGAAGGGCTTATTTTCGGGGTAGGGCTTATTATCAGGGAGCATGGTAACTATAGAGGGGGGTGTGCAAGAAGGTGTACCAAATCCCAGCAAGAATAACTTGCATTGAACATGTCAGAGTAGGTGCCTTTGAGTCAGAGCACTATGTCATTTGCCGTAACAAGTCACTCACTATGTAGATGAATTTGGAACCATTTATGTACTTGGTGGAAATGTTAATGGACTATGGTACATTGGGGGAATTCTGAAAAAAGATCCATGCAGCATACTAAGGTGCTTATCCAGCGCTGCGTTACTGCCGGACTGAGAAAAAATACATATTCAAAATGACTTCTCCACCTCCGTGTGCTCTGCACTAGTGGAATGGGGCGTTCTGGTCATGTTTCCTTGCACTTTCTCCTTATATCCTGCACCAGCTCAGGACTAATGGAAATGTAANATGAAAAAGATTTAATAAATCTAAATCCCTATTCTTAGAAAACAGCCCCAGAAATGTCACAAGTAATAGATCTTTCTAATTAAAGATTCAAAGGTTTATAAAATAATGAATTTTCGATTTATAATTTTAGATTTTTAAGATTTTATTTTACAAATGTCATTTTATTTTTGATTAACTTGTTTATTAAGTTTAAAAGAATTATATAAAAAATCCGAAACTTGTATAGGCTGCTACATGACACCATTCAGTCTATTTGTCTATATTTATCTGATTGTATGTTTCTGGAGCTGATAATTATTGGAATTCTTCATAGGGTACACACATGTTTACCTCAAGGTCTGTTCTTCACTACGCACAATCTCCGGATCAGACCCTATATGATCATTAGGCACATAAGGAAATATTCAGCGGATCTTAAGGCTGCTTCTCTATTTGTATGCTTGAACAACAGCCAGCCATTTAATTATAGACATGTCACAAATGCAGAGCTAACACAACAGCTGTTTAAAATGTATACAACATTAGTTACTTAAATTTTTTAATTTAGAATGGGCAAAATTATGTTGAATTGGAGGGNAGTTAAATGTCAGTTGCGATCAGTAAACACTGTGCAAAATGCAAAAATAAAGTATTCTCCATTAGTACCTAAAGATCTGAATCTGCCCCAATGTGAGGGGCATAATTAATAGTTTTTATATTAAGACATGACTGGGGGCAAACAGGGTGGGGAGGAGAGCCCTGCCCGCAAGCATCTATACGATAGCACACATACACTGAAAAAATTTCATTTTAAAGTGTAATTTAGACTTGACCAGTTCTACATGGTTTGTCAGTATGCAGAACTGATGTTCTCTTTTGCTGTTCTGGCATAGTCCCACCATACTTATTCCTCATTCACATTGCCGGATAAAGTCAGGTAATTACTGGGCTGATATCTCCAGACCCCTGTTTACAGTGACCCGGGCAATTCGGGTCTGACCCTGGATTAACCGTATTCTTACAAGGTTCAAATCTTGGGTCAAGAGACCCGGGATTTGCAACAGACACCTTTCACACTGCCATGAAAAACCTGGGACTTCAGGTAACTCAGAAATGTACCTGAAATAACTGGGGTTTATTAGGTGTAAACTTAATATTTCAAAGAATAAAATGTAAGACCCCCTAGCACAAAGGAATACACTAGCGGGTTTGACTCAAGAAAACAAACATATACATGTATGAACTTGTACACACATTCCCATATCCAGCACTTCTGGGGATGTGAGAAGAGGTTTCCAGGAAGTGAGAATGAGCTGGCAGCTACAGATGATTGCTCTATGTGGTTAGGACACAATGTAGTGCATCTCAATGATTTGTTACTTACTCTTGTTGTTTCCATGCAATATGACCTAATATACTGTAGCCTATAATGTTACCAGTAGGATAGACGTTACCTATAATGCTATGTCTAGCATGAACGGCTATTCAGGTATCAAATGAAGGCAAGAAAATATTGTACAATGTGGTGTGCTTTTTCACATAAATCCCTGGGGCAGGCTATAAAAGTTACCTGGTAAATGAACCTTCTCCTTCGATTGTTTCTCCAGCTTCTGTTATGTGACTACCATGGCAATCACAGGCACATGATATAGAGGGCTCACCATGGTTTAGGACATCAATATAGAATCCAAGCGCTAGTAAAAGCTATATACGTACAGACAAATACCATCTTCCCAATAAACATTTCTTGCTCTATCTTCAAACACGTCATTAGATTTCCCTAACTGGAGGTGAAACCTCTGAACAAAAGCACATACAGTGCCATAGGTATTCTCTTACACAAAGTTCAAAATATTACAGAGATGATTTATACATGCAAAATGTGTAATTTACCTAATTCAGGATCCAGGATCCAGTCTACAGACTCGTATAACTG
>JABWIB010006444.1:22608-34347 GCA_016617825.1 Platyplectrum ornatum
AAACGGCCCATGACCAGGCACCCCCCACCTTGCCCCTTTTGTTTGACCGACCTTTAAACACAGTAAATGGACACCGTAAATAAAGACACATGAGAATTTGGTTTTGGGTTAATTAAAAAGGGGGCATAGTTTAAATTGGACCTAATCATAAATTGTGANGATTAATTTAGGTAACCGCAGAAGGTGGTTTCCAGAAGCAGTGAAGGTCAGGGGTTAANCTGATACTCACCATTTACCTAAATAACCAGNNGCTTAAATACCTGTGACCATAACAACTAATCTTAAATGCTCTAACAGCAACTAAATGCAAGCCCATTTACAATGGGATTCCAACCTCCGGGGCAAGCCGCATGGACTACCTCCCCTTCAAAACTAATTGGCCTAATAAACCTTGGTCACACTTTAATAGAACATTATAACCATGCACCAACCTACCCGTCTGACCCCCCACTGCTGCCGCCAAACCATGCCCCGTCTGAAAGAAAAGTACATGTTAGTGCAAATCGAAACTGAAGCAGAATCTACCCTCCCCCCGCCTACCCCTTGCCTGCTATTGGCTAAACCAAACCCCCAGCCCTCCCCCATGCTAATTCCTTAATAGGAGAGGAAGAAAGGGGGAAGCCTGGCCCGTGCCTGGCATTTATTATGCCTCGGGCCTAGCCTCCCCTGCTTCCATTAAAGATAATAAAGAAAGTAAAAGGACACAAGATTTTGTGAACCTGTCCTCAGAACAAGGAAGGTGTTTTTCAGGGGAGTTTTTTATTTGTCATTTGATTTAATGATTTTGTAATGATTTTTCGCTTTTGGGATTTTTTGACAGCTCCATTGAGTATGTTGATTTATAATTAGCATTGGTTATCACTTATGATCATAGTACTTATACATTTTGTTTCTATTTTCTCACCTATTCAATCTAAAAACTACTATTTTTTGTTAAGAAAAATATGCTGCATGTACAGATCATTTATATTCTAATAATATTGACCTTGGTGGAAATAATATGAGGGATTTCACTTTGATTAATTACCATAGTCCTTTTTTTATAAAATAAGATTGTATGGTTTGTATAGGTCTAAAATAAAATGAATTTCCTATAAACCAATATATAGTACACAGCAGCAGACATTATTGTAGACGTTCAACTAGAAAAATAAAATAAAAGAGTTAAGTGTCTTACAGTCCAGATATAATTGAAAATGTATACAAAAGAAGAACAGCATTGATTTATTAGTATGTTCAAGCTCTTAAGGTCAAGTGTACTTAAAGTCAAGAATTTCTGCGGTGTATATTTTTATCGAGGCTATTTCCTTGGTATTGTTCCCGTGTTTCTATATAAATTGTTAGAAGGTCATTCCTTTAATTAATTGACTATTTTATGAAAATCCTCCTTAGCTTAATATTTTATACATATAAAAATGACATTTATTTGCTTAGGTGTATATTTGTTAGATAAAACTACTTTCAAATTTAAACGAACGTATAGAACACATTTACAAATATATATTTTTTTAAAAAGTATAACTCGGATTTAGTCTGTTCCTTCTGTAGAGCGTTGTATACAACACTATTTTCGTAAACTGTTATTAACATTACATATAGTCCTAGGGATTATACAATTGGTGTGAATAGTTGTCATACTGTATAAGCCTAATTCATTTTACAGATTACTAATCTGTGACCATAATATATCTTTAAGGTTTGTGGGAATTGTGAGTCTAGGAATATTAGGAGTCTGGCAGTGTCATACTATATATAATATATAGATTGACATTCCCAAAATCCTTATGTACCACATAGGTAGATGGCATACACGTACTTTATACAGTGTGCAATCTACTGACTTCAAATTAGAAGGGGTCTTTATCAAGGCTATCATAAAGCCACACATGTGGGTTGAAAGCTTGCCCAAAACTTGCTGAAACAAACTTGCCATTGCGAGTTTTAACATGAGGCACATACATTTGATAGTATTCACAATGCGTCGTGAATGATTCTCGACCAAAATTAGCATGTGAGTTTTCTAACTCGCCCTTTATTAGATCCAAGGGAAGATGTTTTGTCATGCTCAAGACTAAATGAAAGGCAAATTCGTACTTGGACACATCAAAACACGTTCATCTTGACTGTTCTGTTTAGAAAGAACAAGCAAAAAAAAAAACCCCATATATACTCAACACATTAAAATATAATAAGATGTAAACTCAATTTAAATAAGGATAACATAATAGTTTTAAGTGCAAGAATGTGTACTTTGAACTCTCTCTTGACTTGTGGCAGTCAAAGTAGAATTAAACTAGCTCAGAAATCAGAAAAGCACTGCAAAAAAAAAGTTTGAACCACCTGAACCTGTCAAGTTCAATCACATTAACTGGTGTGAGCAATTCAAGCATGCCTAATAATGCTTTATTCTGCAACTCAGAATATAAATGCATGGCATTTCTACACTTCTACATAATTACGTAGTCTGATAGCAATGGGCTTGCAGGTTTTTTAAGTGTATAAGTTTTCTGGGTTAAACATCCATTCAATACATGATAGTTTATCTTTTTGTTGCAAACCAGCTCAATTGAAACTGAAATGAAAGAAAAAGGAAAGGAAATAATGATCATATTGTTTCTAAATTCGACAAAACAATCAGTTATATAGACAGAAGATACCAACATAGTGCAAAGNTCAGCAAAATACATTCAAGCAAGATTGATGTTTCATCTTTGAGTGGAAAAAATAAGCTGTTTGTGATAAAACAGTGAACTGCTGAAAATAAATGTATTACTTTCGTCCAGAGATTTACAGCATGTTTATTTTTGTGATTTGGAAATCGGAAATATGTGTTATTATTTTGACAAAATATATCCAGTAGAAGTTTCATTTGCACATTAGAATATGAAACAGAAAGTAGTTTTATATAGGTCACATGTCACAACTTATTAAATGGCAAATTATGTCAATAGTTACTGATGATTAAAACAAGGAAAGTAGTGTCGCATAGATATAGGACCAGATGAAGATTATGATCCAATCAAATCCTCAAGCCCTGGGCAGCACCAAACAGCAATACCATCATATATTATCACTCACATTTACAAAGGTGGAATGTGACACAGTCTTAAACATAACATATCTACTGGTAATGTTTCATTATTCTGAAATTGTGCCAATACAACACTCTTCNAAATTATTCATTACATAAGCATGTGCAAATGACCACTCCATCATATCATGATTATCATACACATGAGTCAATATCTCAGAGAGAAGAGAAGACGACATAATTAGACTGTCTGACACAATACAGTACATTGGAATGGAAGGAATATGAGTATGTGCTCACACTCATCAAACAACAGGAGTTGTCGCTACCTGCACACTCCTACAGGATATGTATTTTAAATAACATATCACACATGTCATGCAAGCAAGTGGCTAGGCACAGTGACCATATATACTTACAGACAATTTAATGTTCATCATACTTATGAATAGAAATGAGTACTGTAGATTTACGAAAAAATGTGGATGTCTATATTTAAAGTTTTTGTGTTACTCACACGTAGTGACAGTACTTTGAATATATGGAGCAGTTTCTTATTTGTAGGATACATGGTAGCTTTCTGCTTGTATCATGTTCCCCTTTGATGACGTAACCATAGTGGATGCCGGTTTCATGGTTGTGGGTGCCTCGGTTTGGACATGTATGCTGCGGTGAAGAGACAAACAGCAGAAAAAAAACTAAAAAGACTCTCTATAGTGCAGTAATGTTTCATTCAGGACAGTGCAATGGAAGATAAAAACAATCTAGTCACAAAATGTGTAGAAGACACATATTATATGTATATGGGATACCCTGGCTCGTCTTCTCAGTCTTCTGGTTTGGGTATCAACGATCGGCACGTGCGGCCTTTATAAACTAAAAACAGCCCGGATGATTGGTGGTTTAGGGCTGATGCAGAAGGCGATCTACTGTAGAAGTCGTCTGAAAGTGCACTGGCGTATGCATGCACAAGATGTTTATGAGCTGACTCCCTGGTGTAGGAACATCATTCTGTATGCCAAGGGATCCATCCCCTCGGCCAGACCTAGGGCCCACCTACCTAAATTACAGAAGGTCAAGCGCACAAATGAGTTAAGGCTGGGGTATAGCAGAATATATGCTCCGATATCACTGCAATCCCTGCATGAGAGAGGGAGTGACAGGATGAGTTCACTAACCTCTGCCACAGGCCCACACTGCCCCAATGGATACACAAAGAGCTGTATCTGGTCCCCATTTTTTATCTAATGAGATCAATGGTATTATGCGTCTCTAAATCCCTAGCTAATATATTTTATCTAGTCCATTTTATTTATACATGCATCAGTTACGTACTCATACAAATAATTTTAGTTCAACATCTAAAGTCCTAGGAAATCTGATTAAACAGTGTGTTTCAAATACTAGCGTTATGGTGAATATTTGTTACGGAGGGGGTTTTAAGAGTATATATATATATATATATATATATATATATATATATATATATATATATAATTTGTGAATTACAGGTACAGTATGTTACTGTACAGTATATTACATTCATTAATACTGTCTAGGAAATTGCTTACAAACTGAGATAAGTTTTATTCATTTTGAGGTGGACATGTTACAGTCCTCGGGTTATATAACCCAGGTAAAAAAATGTGGGTGTTTTCATTTACTTCCCAAAGGAATTTTCACTTTAACCTGTGAATTACAGTGTATGCCTAAGGGTGCTGCCTGTTTCAAAGTGACCCTAATCTGTACTCAACACTGGTAAAGGGTATGACCTAAACACGCTGGATTAACCCTTGGTGCATTTCTACAGACTTTGCGTGATGATATAATGGCACTGATAGTCTAATGTGTTTTTTGTATGGATAATTATCTGCAGCAGCGTTTAGTGCAACTGTCTAATGAACCCATTAGCAACTAATTGTCTTTAAAAATCCTGTGAAACACATTTCCCTGAAGTACAGTGCCTAACTTTAAAGTTACTTAAATGTATTTGGTGTCCTATCTGTAGTAATGATTAATGTTTCTATACAATTCTTACTAGAGATAACGTGATAAGGATCCTGATCTGCAGTCGTGCAGGAGAGGAGTGTGAACTCCCCTGTCACTCCCCCTCTTGTGTGAAAAAGACATAGGCTAGCAGCGCTTACACTGCTATACCCCTGCCCTAACTCCCCCTTAGCCCACCCCAATAGCTTAATGTAGGTGGGTGAGTGGACAGGGTCGCCCATGGTGCACTTTTGCCCCACTTCAAACTTTACGTACTATTAACTTACTCGCAAANTTACTCAAGAGTGGGCAAAACCATGTTGAATTGCAGGGGAGGTAAAATGAATGTTGGTGTTTGCATGCAGGGAGAATACTTTATTTTTGCATTTTGCACACAGATACTGATCAGCGTTACTGTTACACTGTTTTTAGACATGGTCTGGGAATCACCATTTCACAACTCTAATTCTGTGTGCACCTAATGAAATTTAACTCCCCTGCAATTCATTATGGTTTTGCCCACTCTAGAGTAAGTTGTGAGTAAGTCAATAGTCAGTAAAGTCTGAATTTAGTCCTATGTTCTTTTCTGTCATTTTTATTTGGGCACAAACTATTTGTATCTGCATATAAATAAGTATTTAGGCATATGCTAAACGTTCCTATATGTTTTCTTGAACAAGCTCTACTAAACCAAGTATTTCTTTATTTGACATAAGTGATACATTTTGCTGTTATAAAATAAATCAGCAGTTGANCTTTCAGTGTATTTATATTTTGGGTTTTTTTATACACAATTCTGTGAATTTTTATGACCTCTGGATATTCAGTAGAAGGATAATGCATGTAGGACCGAATCTTGAATTACGGACAATTTCTTCAAATCACTGTGGATACACCATTTGCACGCAGAACACAAATTACCTTTTTCTTCTTAGGCCTTTATCTTTTAAGATGTTTCAGTTGGGATAAGTATCTGCAGGTCTTTGCTTTTATTGTTTATTTTTTCAACTNCTGAAAATGCCAATTATCACATAAATATTTGGTAATCTGTTTTATTAAACAGACGCCATTGTTCTAATATGTTTAGACAAAGCTGTAACATGTGCCATACAACTTATTTCGTCTGAATCAATTTTTATNTGAATATATACATTGAGGAGAGGATTTTTTTTTATAGCTGTGCAATAGACTGCCTATGCCAGTTTTACTCAAAAAGTAAGTAATGCTTTAGGCACCCTTCCTTCATATATTGTACATGAATACATATGAAGCAGATGAAGAATTGATTGCCTCCCTGGTGATACACTGGCCTGTGTAAGTTATTGGAAGGGTATGTTCTGTTCTGCAACTTGGTAATACCGTTATTAAAACAAAGGCTAATTAAGATACTGTTCTTTGCTTCTGGCTGTAACAGATGTATACCAGTAATAATTTGTTCTTCAACTCATTCCAAATTCATCTGTAATTAATTCAATCTCCAATTAAATCCATCGCATTGTCAAACACAAACCTTTTGTTGAACCATTAAAATATATCCATCTATTTTTCGATAGCACCCATGCTAGCTTAAGTAGTGATTTGTGAAAACTGCTTTGGGTGTGCTGTGATTACACTGTAAAATTGCTAATGGAAACTATGTATACCACTGGTTCCCTAACTGTACACCTGGGCTCATTGGGTGCGGCAAGGCTCTCATTGGGGTGCTGCGGCACATCGCTAGTGTTTCTTAGAAGCACAATTTTACGTCTTAAGGAAATGGGAGCTCAATGGAACCCTAAGGCACGTGAAAGAGGGGAGTTATAATGTGACGCAGACCAAGTTTACACAGAGACCTGGAACATGTAATGTTAGGGTTCCCTGGGGATAGGGTTAAGAAACAGTACTCTAGTGTATATAGAGAGGTACACACATAGGTTAGAATAATTATTGAGTTAATTTAATACAATAATTTTTGGGTGATATTTACTGGTATATTTTATTACCGTGATTGTATTCTGTGTATTAAATAGGTTTTTCTCTTAAAGTAAGAAGTACGTTGAAAGCAAATGAGGAGAGTGGAAANTAGCAACATCTGAAGCTGAGTAAAGAAAATCATCTGTTATCCAACAATGTCTCAGTGTCTGGTTAAAGTCAATTTATGAATGATTATCATTGATTATATGCTTTATAAACTCTGTTGACCCTCAAGATCCATTTGTAATTATAATTTAAGAATTTTAATTATTTTACCTCTATCTATCTAATCACCTGGAACAAAATAATGTCTTCATTTATTGTTTTTAAGTCTGAAGAATACTGTACAGTCCAAAGAAAATGTATGTATGTTCTATGGAGGTTTGTATAATTAGAACCCTCTACGTTATCTTTGTGGACAGGAGAATACACAGGTGCATGGGAAGCATAGCAACCCTATGAGAAACAGACAGATGCGCAGGTCCGGATTAGTTCCAAAACTGGGAAGCTACAGGAGATTAAAGGTGAATTTTTTTAACCAGTCACTAATAAAAGATGAACTTTCAGAAGTAAAATAGCAAATGTAGTCTCCCTCAGCATAAAAGTGAAAGTGGCAAAGAAACTACTGAAAAACAATCCAAAATTTTAATTCAGTCCCTTAATGTGTACTGGAGTTGTACTCCGCTGGCTTCCCAAAAGAGGCAGGATTCAGTACACTTCATGTGTTCCCGTATCTGCATTAGAAGTGGTTTAGGAATTTTGTTCAATCCCTTTTGATTTGATCTTATTTGTACTTGTGCTTAAGCTTGACCTTAGCTTAGGGTTCTAGTTGGTGGTAAATGATTTAAAGTTGTCTTTTTCTAACTGTGAATCATTTGTATAGTTAACATTGTTTTTTTACTATCACAGCTTGTGTGCCATTTACAGTCTTTCAAATCATTTATTGTCAGTCCATCTTGGCCATTCCAGTCTTGTTTTTTACTTTAGGTTGTAAATTGTTATGTTATATTGAAGTTAGGTGTCAGGTTTTATGTTTTAAAAAGTACATACTGATTGCAAATGTACCTGTGTAATATGTTTTGTCATTTGCAATTCCTACCATCATGTATTAAACCTTAGCAATATAAAAAGCAGGGCCCTATTACATCCTAGTCTGTCTGTTATTATCCTGTGCATTATAAGCATGGTTGCCAACTGTCCCTGAATATCAGGGAGACTCCCTGAAGAATGGCTAACCTCCCTGATATGTTTGCAAATCTCCCTGATGCTCACAGTAAGTTCAAAAGTGTTTGAAGTAGGATGAANTAGGATGCTCATGGGTGGAGCTATTTACAGGACACACCACTTTGTTTGCATAGGACACAGACCCTTTGTCCAGAAACAATACGCAATCTCCCTGATATTCGTTTTCAAAAGTTGGCAACCCTGATTATAAGACCCTATTCAATTGACTTTTTTCCAGTGTATGGACTAGGGTTACTAAACTGGGGAAACATAGAAATTTTCCCTTAGCAGCCAATGAGATTTTAGCACTCATGTTCACACTACATAAATAGAATTGTCAGCTAGTATCTGATTGGTTGCTATGAGAAATATCTTATTTTCCACAGTTTAGTATAGGTAGCTTTAGGTGTCTTTAGAGTGGAAATACTTAAATAACAGAATTTATGGAAATGACAATTAGAGGGACTGCAATTCTACATGATCATTTCAAAAACTTTATTAGGAATTATTCAAACTAAAGAATGTGGGCATAGAAATAAAAAGTAAAACAAGCTGCTGCTCCCCTACATGAGGATGTTTGTGTAGCCAGAAATTTATGACAGGCATATCCTCATCAACTGAAAACCTAGGGAATGGCAAAATAAAAAATACCTAGTAATAAGCATAAGAATAAAACATTACCAACATTATCTCAGAGCTATGTGTGCAAATGCTAAGGAAATAAACTCCCGGAACTAATGGCAATAATCATACCTCCCAACATTGGGGGACGTGAGGTCGGGACACTTAAGCCCCGCCCCCGGACCAGCCCCGCTCGGACCGCCCAACCCCGCCCCCGCACCCGCATAAGCCCTGTCCCCTTTGAACGCCATGAATCGCGGCTATATTATAAAATTAAATAAAAGTCATGTTTGTCCTCTTAGCGGGACAAACAGCAAATCGGGAGGGACAGCGGGACAGTCCCCCAAAAGTTGGGAGGTATGAATAATAACAAGATACGACCTAGACACTGAGGGCATTACAGAATCTTAGGGCAAGGACAATACTGACTGGGACTTAGGTATACCAGGGTATAAATTATTTATAAAATATAGGGTAGAAAAAAGTGGAGGAGGAGGGGTATTGAAATCTGTGAAGGAAGGGATAAATTTAACAATAATACGAATACATTAGAGAAAGTGCAAAGAAGAGAAACCAAAATTTTACATGGTATGGCCAACAAAAACTATAAAGAAAGACTAGAGCAACTAAATATGTAGCAGAGAAGAAAGAGGGGTGATATGATAGCAGCTTTCACATTTATCAAGGGAAGTCACTAGGTGGAGGAGGGGGTGTTTTTCCAAAAAGAGGTGTAGTAGAGCATGAGGGCATGCTTATAAACTGGAGGGTGGTAGGTTCAGGGGAAATGTGCGAAATAATTACTTCACTGAAAGTGTAGTGGATAAGTGGAATAGCCTCCCATCAGAAGTGGTGGAGGCTATTACAACAGAACAGTGTAAGCAGCTTGAGCTAAATGTAGGGATAGTCTGAGTCTCAAAAAAAATAGAGAATACAAATATATCAGTATAGTTTTAAATACACAACTGGGTAGACTGGATTGGTCATGTGGCTCTTATCTGCCGTCACTTTTTATGTTTCTATGTTAAGGGTTAATAATTTAGAGTTGCATTGAGTTATTCTCATTGTTGTACTTTGAGAGATATCACATGGAATAACACTATTTTATTTGTGTCTACTTTAAGGCTGTTGTAAGAAATACATTAGGCTTTCAAAACTATTTAGCAAGTGCTCTGAATAAGTCTTACCTAACCTGCAAGAAAATTGTCATTTTTTTTTATGCAGTTTTGTTATGGAAACCTTGTAGATAATCACAGGAATGCTCCTATTGTCTTATATTGTTAAGGTTTATAGAGAACATGCAGGGCATTATGAAATACATTTTTTTCCTCTAGGCTGTGGCCTATTTAATGTTTTGATAGATAATGCCATATAAATGCCAGATAAATTGACTGGAGCACACAAAGGATGCCCAGTAGCATAGTTGGAACAAATGGATTCAATCAGAACTCCTACTTTTAATGGAGTAGCCAGAACTTGACCTTTATGTTTGTTGACTTTTATTTTATCTTCATTCTGTCTTATTACACACTTACAAATGGCACACAGGAAAGTCATTAAATAAAGCTGAAATGTAGCACCAGGGTACAGATTGTAATGCTTTCAAAGTAAAAAAAAACAAACAAACAAAAAACAAATGAAAAGTTTGATAATGAAACAAAAGCAAACATTTGGTCTTAAAGGTTTTTTAACTGCAGCAATATATATATGCACAATGTGTATGAATCACATAGGATCATGCACCTATATGGACCCTATGCTAATGCTGGGTATTAGGATATTATCGTGTTAGTCACTCAATACAAGACAGTTTCAGCTGAAGTTTGTTCGTTCAGTGTGCACTCTCCAGTGTGTGGCTGGAGAGTGTGTGGCAGTGTGTGGCTGTTTGATTAGATTTATAGGAGCTCCTAATATTTCTGATCAATGCCTGATGTTTGCAGAAAAGCTTCAATATGTACACATACACAATCCTCAGAACAGCAATTTCCAATGACAATTCAGTATAGAGCCACCTCTTGGATGAGTGTTTAATTGCAGCAAATTTCTAAAGCAAGGGTTTCTGGGATTGTTTACAGACAGGGTCATTGTGCAGCTAGAGATATTATTTATTATATTACTGTATCTGTCGGATGTTGTGGGATGTGTTATTCCTCTTAAAACTAGATTCAAAGTGTTCCAATTAGAAAGCAAATATGCTAGTGGAAATCAGCTAGCCTCCAATGTTTTTTTTTTGCTAGGTCCTAATGAATATGAGCCATATAGAACTGCAATATAAATAAAAACAAAAAATCAGCAACAACACAACACAGCACAATTACTTTAGATGCACTAAATATTTTATGCTGATGCATGCAAAAGAAGTTCTTTGTCAGACATTCCCAGGAATTTAGTAAGTGGCCTTAAATCATTCTAAGGGTCAGACAAATTAAGCCAGTCATTGAATGCATTTACTACAGAACTAATCAATAATGAATTATGTTTTTCCTTATTCTTTTAAAGTGATCTGGTTTAGTTTACTAATAGCTAAACCAAAGGCACTTGACACTAAACGTATTAAAAGTCAGGCCGCCTTCTGCATCTACCGGATGGCTCTCCTGTGTGTGGATTTACGCATAGAGGTCTCATGCACAGCTAGGATGGTGGAAATTGAGACTAAAACAGGTGTACAGATAGATACAGAACACAGATACAATATAAGATAAATTGTTCCAATCGAAAGATTTTTCAAGAATGGGCAAAACCATGTTGAATTGCAGGGGAGGTAAATTGAATTAATTGCAACCAGTATTACAGGTGAGAGATGATGTTTCCTAGCACAAGTGTAATAACAGTGTAACAGTAACGCTGGTCAGTATCTGTGTGCAACATGCAAAAATAAAGTATTCTCCCTGCATGCACACACTGACATTCATTTTACCTCCCCTGCA
>JABWIB010006445.1:12418-30289 GCA_016617825.1 Platyplectrum ornatum
GGGGGGGCCCAAAACGACCTTTTGCACCTGGGCCCATGAACCTTTAACTACGCCCCTGGTAATGTCACTACGTCAGACGTGCTTGGACCTGGGTAGGGGGGGGAGAGGCGGCTCTATGTCTTGTCTAGAGTGCCCAGAGATCTAGCACCGGCCCTGCTTTAAACTAGCAAATGAATTTCAAAGTGGTAGTAACTGCCATGGATTTACCTAAGGTGGACACTCTCTAGGGCACATGTGCAATCACCATTTATACAGTTTATGAGCCTTTTGACCAGCCTGCATATACAGTATGCATGAATACCATAATGACTCCTATATGCACAGACAATACATTGCTTTATTCTTATGATGTCTATGTATAGTAATATAATATAAGTTATAATTTTTGGCAGAGCAAAACTTTTATACTTGTCATAAATTTGCAATATCTGATTATGTTCTTTTGGCTTTTTCCTATGCCGTGCAGTTTTGTCATCATATAAAAACATGATAGTAGTAATATACTTGTGGGCAGCCCATGGACCTGATCCTGATGTAGTAAGATTTTGTCATGTCACTAGATGAAAGTAACATATAGGTCCGGCATAATAGCATGTGGAAGTTATGCTAACGGACTGAAGTTGCCTCTGTAAATTAATTTGCTGGAGCTTTTATGAAAATGCTGGGCTTCATGATAACCCTGGCTTTTCCCATGCAGTCTGAACGCCAACCACGGGTCTCTCTCTAGTTCTGGCTAAAAAGAAGTGGTTATCGTGAAAAGCCAGGTCCTAGGCTGCCTATGCACAGTGTTGACCCAAGTTTTCACATGATAAGAGTTTCACGTGATAAGATATATTTAAAAGATATTACTGACAACTAAATATGTATAAAAAGTGAGAGGGGTGATATGGTAGCAGATTTCAAATAGTTCAAGGGGTATCCGCAAGAGGAGGAGGGTGACTTTATCAGAGGAAGGGCTGTGGTAGAACATGAGGGCATGCGTATAGGCTGGAGGTAGGTTCAGAGGAAGTGTGCAGAACAATTACTTCACTGAAAGGGTAGTGGATAANTGGAATAGCCTCCCATCAGAAGTGGAGAAGGCTAATACTACAGAACAGTACTGCTGATAGTACAGCAAGGGTTTACATCCATCCATAAGAGGTGAAAATCCTAAGGTAGGGTCTGCCTACTCAGGGGTAGAGAACCTGTGACTCTCCAGGTCCCAGCATGATTTAGTTGCATAAACCTAGTTTATATAATGCATGAGGGGATTTGTAGTTTGACAACACCTGGAGAGCCACAGGTTGTGTACCCCTGGCCTAGGGTACATTTTTTCCCCTCCCCACATCAGATCTCCACTACTGATGCAATCAGAGCTATGAGAGATGTAGTAGCGGAGATATGGTTCAGGTCCTATTATGTGTTCTTCTTATATTCAGTTATATCAGATGCTGTATAACTGAATTGTTGGACCATGCACACTGCTAAGATGTCCACCCTGACTGGCGGATATTGTGTGGTCAGTCGTTTTACTAAACCCCAGTGTGTACCAAGAATAATTTTTGTGTTTGTGTAATGTTTTTGTGTACCATTTTTCATTTCATGAAACACTAGCCTTCCCTATAAACAGTTAACTTACAATATCAATTAATAAAGCTGTTTGTCTATTAATTATCCATTTTAACCATACTTTAATTCACTAATTGACATTACCTTACTTATTGACTATATAAAATGTACCAAGTGTAATGTAACCTGAGATTTACTTGCACTTAGTCAACCAGCTATTTTCCCTTCTGAAAATAAAATTATTCACAGTTAACCAGTTCAAAGTACTGCTTAATGGGGTCATTTCTTTATACCGCACAGTTAATATTGAAACACATAAAACATCACAGTTTTTTTGGATGTTCAGTAGGAATGTGCATCGTAACAGATTGAAAATACTTTAAAGAGCAAATTCATTTCCCACTGCAGAAACAGGTACTCTAGCAACCAGAAATCTCTGCATATAGACCTTTGAGCAGGATTGTGTGTGTGTAATATAAGATTATCAGCATATGTGCAATTGCTATCAAAGCAAAAGAGAATCCAAACTGCAGCTGTATGTCAGTGTCTGAAACTACATTAATAGCAACACAGACGCGGTGATGTTATTCAGACACTGTTATGGGAAACGTGTGCTGCTGACACCCTTATGCTGGGTGACAATGTGCTTAGTCTTAGCTTAGTTAATGACCATCATTATGGTAAAATAAATACTTTTTTCAGTCTTTTTGTCAAAGTCAGCGTTTTGACTTATAATAGCAATTATGTTACATTAACAAAAAGCACCAGATGTATTTGGTTAATACTAGCAAACATATTTTTCAGAATGGCTGGAATACTGAGTATTAGTTCAGAATTATAAACTAATGCATAATAAGTAAGTATATCTTTGCTATACATGAATAATGTAACTGTTACCCAGACATCACAAGAGTTGCTGCTTTTAATAGATGTAGCAGTAAAGTTATTATGCTGTACAATTATTCTGTTGGACTATAATAAAAAAGATCTTAAGACATAAAAATGGTTTTCATTCAGTATATTATTTCCCCAAAATAACTTCCTGGGTCTGTTTCAGCTATAAAATAACTTCTTAAATATATAATGTATGCAAGTTTTTTAAATTGCCCTCTATCTCCCCTAACATGTGCATTTCATTCACATGGAGAGAAATAAAATAAAGATCTCCACCTCACTCACGGGAATGAGTTCTGTCCTTACACATTGAGGATAGCATTCAGGTGACAATGACAATTCAATCATAACTTACCTTTATAATTGCCAATGATCTATGCCATCTGTATTAATATGAGAATGAGTCCACAAGCCCACCTTTATTTTGGCTTTGGGTATGGGAGTGAGAATGAGAGTATGATTTAAACATTATATAGACAAGATACAGCCATGATTGGGCTTCAGTAGGGACTCACTGCCACATTGTTTTGCCATAACCTCCCAGCCACGAATCCACTAGATAGCCGCCACTAGACCAAGCAAAGCAGGTTCCTTTTCAGATTGTTATGTTACCATTTTATAATTTTTTTCCTCACTACAGAGCGGAGATGGAAGGGGGTGGGAATGATTTAAAGTTGCCATGTAAAACACCTAAAGGGTAAAGAAGGGTCAAACTCTGTATGAGTGAAATCTAAAAAGGTAGTAAGTCTAACAGCAAACAGTATAATCTAATTTGCCACTGTTCCATTGGACATAATGAACACAGAATGCAGGCAGAATGGCTTCAGATTTGCTTTAATTCATGGAAACATACTGAATGAAATAAGACTCCAGCTGAATTTCTCTGGATATTGTCTTGCAATTAAACTTACAAAGAGGTCAATGTTTCTTGTCATCAGTTCCTGCAGAAAGAGTACCCCAAGGAATTTGGTTAATGTTTATACCCTGATCCATTATTTTAATTAGTAAAACAATAGTAATGTGTATATTATGTGAATGCTTTACCTTTGTAATACAAGTGCTGTGGGAAGAGAAGCAACCAATACTCTGGATATTTTGCATACCAGAAAAAATGAACTAGAGGTGTTTGCCAGTAAATGTAATGAAGTATACAAACATTGCNAAAGGTGTTTGTTACAATGGTATTAATAATATTACAATGAACAGTGAATCCAATGTACGCTTCTACTGCCGTCAGGGGACTCTTATAAAGCAAGTCTGATTTGTTCCTGAACCCATGTAGGCTTTTTATAGTAGGATTTACAGAACATTGTTCTGTTACAAACAATTAGNATTTGAATTCTCAGTAGAGGCATCAATTTATAAGTACAGCTCATGTGCCAAAAACACATTCTGACTACACTAAGGTACACATATTTTACTGGTTTTACTGTTAATCCCAGCCCAAGATCAGCCCTAAATAATTCCTAGAAAGTTCATCAGAAGCGTATTTATTAGATTAGGCTGAAATCAGTACTATTTAAGCTGTGACTGAGGCACTTTCTGGCAATTACTTTTTGTTATGATTATTCCAGGTCTATCATAGCACCAGATCCTTATGAAAAGGGGACATTTTCCTGCAATATTTATATGTATATATACACACACACACATATACACACACACTGGGCTCCGTAGTTGGGGGGAAAGAATGCGGCTGCCAGTTGACCACAGGGAATGTTCAGTGCGCACTCGTGCTACTAACAGACGACGCAAGCGTGACCTGTCTTTACATACACAAAGCTGCGGCTGCCGGGGCAGCATCCACATAGCTCCACAGCAGGCCAAAGCAGCCTGCAGCAATGACAGCAGGCGGCGGGAATGAGAACCATATAGGCACAGGGCCCCTATGGTCCCCTGAGCTTGCGGCCTATATGGCCTATGCCTAGAGCCTCCTCTGTATGCAACCAGCAGAGCACACATTGCATCATCTCATGGCATAGGTGTATGGCCAGCACTACTCCTCTAAATCCAAACTAAAAAAGTATATGAAAGATATGTTACTGTGTTTGTGAATAAGACACTTTTAGTTGTCTTTGAAGTAATAATTCTATTAAACCCTGTTAAATATATTAGGTCACATCTTTTATCTGATATTCATCTGACTCAATAGTCAGTTGGATTTTAATGTAAGCAAGCCAGGCCCTCTGTAGACTAGATCCAGACCTAATAACAGCAGCAGGCAGCTACAGGCAGCTCCTCCTACTTTTGTCTTCCCTGGGGGTCCCATAAATGTTTTAGCCTAGGGCGGCTGAGACCCTTAATCAGGCCCTGCCGCAGTAGTAGTAGTTAGTTTGTTATAGATTGATAGCCCCTATTATTAAGCACTGAAGCAACCAATTAGTTGGAATGCCAACGCAATGGTCCCAAAATGCTGTCACCCAACAATGTGTCGCTTCTATGAGGATGGGTATGTAGGATGTAGGGTATTAAGGTAATAGTCCTGATTATCAGGCAGACTATTCAATGTCCCCAGATATTGGAGCATTATGTTGGTACCTCGGGACATTGTATAGTGTGTTATCGGCTTCAGATAAAATGAAATTTTATGGGCTGAAGGAGGCAGATGAGGATGAGATGTTTACAGGGATAAATTGGTTTCATCTTATACACTGATTAGAGATTAATTGTGTTGTACAGAGACAATAGTAGTAAAAAGGAAACATTCATCTGGTTGATACAATAGACATTCTGATAATGACTTTTACTGAATAGTCTATTCCTCAGGGATCGACTTTCAACAGATGGAGACATTTCATAGTGGTCGTACACTGCCTTATAAGATCATGCCAGCAGTAAGAGATTCTGGGTGATCGAGTTATAGAGTTTGTGCGCTTAGTTAGTCAACATTTCAACAGATTGGACCATACCATAAACTAGAAAGTATTTTTAATTCAATTCACATTTTTAGTAGTTGTAATACATTTCTCATCGTTGGTTTAAATAAAGTGGAAATATTTTGAGTAAAGAAAATGAGTGCTGCTAGTACAGGAATATTTTCTGTTATTCCTGTGTTAAGCTTGCAATACACTATGCAATAAATAGTTTCAGTCGACCAGCTTGGGCAAAACCATGTTGAATTGCTTGGGTAAATTTCATTAGTGGCAATCAGTATTACAGGTGAGAGATGATGTTTCCAGCACAAGTCTAATAACAGTGTAACAGTAACGCTGGTCAGTATCTGTGAGCAACATGCAACAATTAAGTATTCTCCCTGCATGCACACACTAACATTCATTTTACCTCCCCTGCAATTCAACATGGTTTTACCCACTCGTGAAAAAAAATCGTTTGATTGGAACAATTTATCTTACTGTGTGTACCTAGCTTAAGTTGTGAGTACGCCAATAGTGCCTAAAGTCTGAATTTGGTCCAATGTTACAAGCTGGTCGATTGGAATAATTAATTGCATGGCCAGCTTTAGCAACGCAAATAAAATTTTTTCATGGAAAGCAAGCAAAGGGAATTGTAGTAGAGGGTGCACTAAGTAAGTGTTTATCCAAAGAAGCACATCTGCCTATTTTTCAGGCAGATGCATAGTGAAAATATTCCCTTTGTGTACATTCCATATGCATAATAAGCGTTTATCCACGATTCATGATTTTCAGGTGGATGCACAGGAAAAATAGAGATTAACAAGCTTAATACGGATCTCTGGATCAAACCGCAGAGTCTGCGGTTATCAGGAACTCGGGATCACAACCACTGTTCTAACAAATGTAAAACAGGAACACTTGCACCAGATTAGTAGCCATCAGATAATTATATTTTCCTTGTGCTTAGCAAGTTTTAGAAAGTTATTTTTATATGAAGGCACTCAGAAGCCTATATAATCAGCAGTAGCTGGGGTTTTTCTTCCATCTGACACAATTCTAACATGCTGGTGATGTGCACTTGGCATTTTCAGAATCTGCAGGAAGATGATAGATTGATTTGCTAAAGTTAATGCTGTTATTTCTAACAGTTAGATAAGCAGGTTACCAAAAAAGTCTTCTTGAAACAAATGATTTGTGATGTGAGGATTAAAATCAGTAAAATCAATAGTCTTAAAAGTGGACAGTAATAAACTTGAAGTATTTCTGCATCATTATATTATTAGTAGCTGGTGCTTCAATAGATGTGTACAAGTATAAAATAGTTTTTTCTGTGCCTGACTTAATTTTAGCCTTTTTAGATGTGAGATACATGTTTGTTCTTATTATCGGTTACGTCATCCTTTCCAAGTGCAGGTTATTGTAAATACTGTATGTAACTTGGAGAAAGTGTTTTTTGCGCTTAAATGGAGATTTGGCAGATAATTTTTATTTATTACATATTTCTCATTGAAAGATGAAGACAGGGTTGCCGACCCTCCAGGAATTTGCATGTGACTCCCTGGTTTTGGGCACTTCTTCCGGTATCACAAGAGAATCCGCAAATCTCCAAGGACCTGGGCTCACACATATATATATATATATATATATATATATATATATATATATATATATATGTATATAAACTGCTGGACTGGTATCCAGTCATTGACTTTATTAAAATTAATAAGTAATTAAAGAAAAAAAAGCTAAAAAAAATTATATATAAACTGTCCTGATTGGGAATTGGGAAAGTCCTGCCTGCCAGTGGGAGTTTTACTTCTTTTTTTTTTATTAAAAGTAAACTTTTGCACCGATTGGAGTGGTGTTGGCAGGGCTTAGCATATCTGTATGCAATTCTTGTTTTTTTTGCTCAGGTCTACACTTTCACCTGTTTCCCATATTTCCAAACTTTAAATCAGTCCCTTACACTGTTATTTGGCATTGCAAAAGAAAATATCAACTCTAGCTTTCCTCCTTATTATCTGTTCTTTTAATACTCTGGATTCAGTTATTAATAGGTAAGACTTAATAAGTCAATATAATAAATAACTGCGATCTGTTATTTTTTGCATTCTGCTTTAATATGTCTTGTACTGTAGCTTGCATCTTCAAATGTACAAAATGTACTACATGCAGAAGTGGAATAATATATGTGAATGATTTCGCTAGAGGTTGCACTTGTATAAATTGCTCCAGGGCATACTTGCATCTGCTACTAGCCTCTGTGAGCGCGGTTAAGCTGTAGAAATATTACCAATTTTGCCATGGAAGACCTTTAATTCTCTCAGTTTGATACTGATTTTTTTTTCTACTAGAATAAAAGCTCATCCTATACACAAAAAGAAAAAGTGTTCACTATGATATACCAAAACATTGTTCTTCAGCGTATTAGGAACAAGTCTTATAGGAGTGAAACTGGGAATATATTTTTTGTTTTTTTTCCTTAATTTTCCTTAAATGCATGTTGCAGATTTAAGACATAAGTGGTGTCAAGGGGAAACTGAACTGTGTTTTAAGAAGGAAAAACTACTGTAGGTGAAAAATAAGTTTCACATATAACACAACAACATTCCCCTCTAGCGGACAGAGCCCTATTCACTTAAAATCACTGTGCGTGTTTATTATCATGCCTATCCCTATGTACTGAGCAGGTATTAAGCATGCGGAAATCCAATCCTAACCCACCATACAGATTTTCATACGTACAATTTTCAAACTAAGATCCATTTGGAAGGTCGCATGTAATGTTTTGCAAACACATTTTACACAAGTGGCTAAATTACATAAGCCTGGATCAGGTCCTTGCTATTACAATGTACTGTATAGGTATTGACGCTTGATATAGTTATTTATTTATTTATTAACAGGTTTTTATATAGCACCATCAGATTACATAGCGCTTTACAATTTTAACAATCAATAAGACATGACTGGGTGGTAACAGACAGAATGGGTGGGGAAGAGGGCCCTGCTCGCCAGCTTACATTCTATATACCATCTATATAGCCACTCTTGTTTGTTCTTTCTACAAATACTGAGTTAGATGGGGCAATTTCCATGCTATCTCGACCCTTATTTTAGGCAGGTAGATTATTGTTCACCAATTTTGCTGCAAGTGCAGTGACAGAGTATTAAAGCATTTACTGTATAATGTGTTTTAGCCACTGGAGAATGTTGTTGACTGTATCCTAGCCACCAGGAGGCATATTCAGAAACTGTATTTCTAGAATCTAATCATTGTACTGAATCGACTTTATAGGAGCCTATACTTTACAATCTATGAACCACAGCTTCTAGAAAGGAGTGTTTGCTGTATATTATTCGCAAAAAAGAGATGTCCGTTGGCCAGTAATGAAAAGGATGTGGTCTTTGTTGTAATGAATAAACAAAGAATAAGCAAAATGTAACCTAGTTAAAACCTATGGCAGAAATTTCTCTCATTGATTTTGATAGCCATATTATATGTATTGTATGCTAAATGCCAAAATAGGGTCTAGGGCAAGACTGACTAAGCTGTGAAAAAGGAAAAGTGGATATGTTGCCCATAGCACTGAATCAGGTTCTAACTTACATTTGTTATTATGTAAAAGATAGATCTAGAAACTCATTAGTTGCTGAGGCAACATCACCACTTTTCTTTTTCTATTTTAGTAAATGTGGCCCATATGGGCTGATCCAAGGATGCACATTTTTGGTGTAGAGCTGCGAAAAGTGAGGGGAGTACATATGAATTTAAATGTTGTTGTATTCAAAGAAAACTCTTTATTTTTGCACAAATAACTCTCAAGCTGCATAGTTTTATGTTGAATTTTTTAATTAGTTTCATTATTTTTAAGTTGAGCTAGGAATCTTTATCTTTAACTCTAATCCTCTTTACACAGTTTATACTTGCCTCCCTTGCAGTTTAATGTTTGGTTTCGCCTAGGTCTACACCTGCCCATGTTTTTCCCCAAACCTTGGATCAGTTCCATAGTTTCTATACTTGCAAAAACTAATTGTAAGACCAATTGAACACTAGCCACTTTCCGATTATGATTAGTGCAAGAGTTTCTATATGGAATAAACACTAAAATAATCTGTTTTTATATTAATTAATATACAGTCATATGTTTTGTTATGTATTCTCTCCAGTAAAATGGTTTCTGGTTTTCTAAAAACGTTTAAAGTATTGTCATTGATTTAAATACAGGTTGGTAGAATAAAATGCAGCACAATTGTAGAAACACATTTATTTTCATTTAATCCAGAGAGCAATTATTCTTTTCTTATTTATATTCTGAATTCCCTAGCTGTATGTAAGCAAGTTTCCTTACTTTTCAACAGCATTAGTTTTGTAATATTAAATGTATTTTGGATGTATTTTTAGAACTGTAGAATACCATCTATTAAAACATTGTCAGATGTTTAATGAATAAAATAAATGAAGGAATAAAACAAAACAATAAAGCTGTTAGCATTAAACTCCATATACATGGGCATGAGAATTTTAAAAGAATACAGCAAATGAAAAATCATTCTATTTTGTGTGTATTTTGTATTGAGTGTCTTTTGTTTAAGCAATATATGCATATATATTGCTTGGACTGCAGTTGAGGTATCTCTGAATGCAATCCTTGCCTGAATGCCTCAATGTTAACCAAAACGTCTTGTGTGGAATATATGCAGTACATCAGGAGCTAATGTGTCTACAATATGAAGCCTATTTGTAAGCCAGATACTTCCTCCACACCTGACAGATAGATCAATAACCATTTCCAGTTTCCAGACAGTGTTCTGGATCTGTGTCCAAGGTCTCACCGACTACAAATGGAGCATAGGAGTTTAAAAAATGAAGGGAATTACACCGCACTGTAAGATTTTTCATGCACTTTGCAAATGCCATTGTGAATCCATAGCTCACGGGGAGCAGTTGTTTAAAAATACATTTGCTTGGCTTCAACAGATAGTGTACATGCTACTGAAAGTGTAGATCAGTTCAAAATACAAAGAAGCAAACANGAGTAAACCTACAGACTTAGCAGATGATGCTTATTATTTGTATTAACCATTACATTTTTATTGAGATTATGCAGTTTACAATAAAATAGCAATATAGTAAATGCTAAACATGTGTCAAAAACAACCATAGTAAAGGTAGACACAGTAGTTATGTAGAAAGAAAAGAAAATGAAAAATAAAGACAACAAAGAAGTATTCAGAGATGTAAGTAGAAATATAGATTATACATCCAAAGCAACCCAAAATACAATAAATTAAAGGCAGTATAAACGTGTAAAACATGTAAACAATAGACGCAACGAATCATATGGCAACAATTCCGGGGACTCCTAAGGATGGGTACACACTTACATTCTGCCAATGATTCGCTGGTTAAAAAGATCTTTGCTAACAATCACCAGCTACACAATGTCCCTGCACACACTGCTTTGTTCATCCTCTACAAGTTATCCCAGAAACCTTTGCTGCAACTACATACTTATCCACAAGGTGGCTCTGTACTGAATTATGTATGTGAATAGTCGCTTTGAAGATCGGTTGTCAGTACTCACCGAGGTTTCTCTGCAGACGTTAGGGTATCATTGATATTAGGAGCTCCCAAAAATCTAATTGAACGGACTGTCTGAAACAATCCTGCTGCATCTTTGAAAAGTACACACTGAACAGATGTTGGGTGAAACTGACGCTTATCCTCAAAGGAGAATCAGGCAAATCTCTGAGACATAAATTTACTCTATCTAAGCCACTTTATCAAGGGAGATGTGATCTCTGGGGTAAGTGTAATGATGGAGTTGCAAACTCAGAGACAAGTTTGGCTACCTCTCACCAAATGGCTGCATTACAGGACATGCCCCAAATATATGGAAAATTGGCATGAAGAGGTGGGTACAATGTACACCTCTGTCTTGTACAATAGGTGATACACAAGAAAAATACACAAGCATTATAAATAGTATATAACAACAAATCACCAGTTAATATTGTAGCTTGGAAGTTAAATATCCCATATATAGCCCTCAGACAATCAAAGACTGTTTTCACATTCAGCAAAAGAACGACCTCCTGATAATCCTTCTAGTTACTCAATTATATGAAGCACTCATTGGGTTGTCTCAGAGACAACATGGTCAAGGTAATTCAAGTTTGGTAGAAGTGGGGCAATCCTGTTTTCCAAAAGCGTCAAAAAATCATTTTGCCAGGGTGTGAAGACTAATTATTTAGGCTTCCAGGACAATTTTCTCCAAAAACATGGAAATCGTGATATCTATGGTGAAATCAAGCGATTCACTTCTAAAGAAAGCTGCACAGATTGTTACCATTGAAAACATCCTCACTACACTACTCCCACTGTGAGTAATGAATAAATGTTGTCTGCTCCATTCATTACTCACAGTGGGAGGGGCCAGGCAGAGTGAGTGATGTAATCTACGCTACCATACTCCACACCACTTTTCCTGCCGCTGCTGTAAAATTGAAATCTCTCTCCCACACACATTGCCCTATAAGGGGAGTGGGGGGAAGAATGACCACCCCACTAAACGGATCTTATAACATATGGAATTTAGTTCCATATGCTAAGATATCCGACCTGTTACATCTGGAAGGCAGACGTGTGATGCCAGAAGAAAACACCCAACATCTGTAAGCAGCTTCCAGTCCAAGATGCCTAAGAGTGCCAGCTGCCTGCCTGGACCAGCAACTACGCGCTGGTGACGGGGTACGTCCTGTAGCTCTGTCTGACTCTGAAGAGGTTTGCTACCTGTGTTCCCCTGACTATGCCATTGTCTGAAATAAACCTTCGTGAAACTTTCAACATTTAATGTTGTTGTTGTTGGGGTTAATGTGTTCCTGTACAGATCCTGTTGATTGTACATATAGGGGCGTGTGAGTTGACTGAATAGTAACACTGATTAGTACAATATCCCACTTTTTGTACCAAAATGCTAAATGTATTTACTCCTTAGGAGAGTGTGTGGTAATCATCATTTTGATCCTTGAGGGCTGATATCTTATGTTTATGAATTACATCCATCAGTGAGGTGTGTGCACGTGTTACTGAATGTCTATGGAATGCCATTAAAAGTGCTCTTATTTTACACTAATCTTACATCTTCCTAATTGACTGTGTGGAATTTCTGGAGAGATACTCATATATTTATTTAGGTATGACATAGTTGAACAGTTTAATATGTTAAATCTTGCTCAATAAGTGATCGTGTCACTTAATCCAAACAGACGTAAATCTCCCCTCCCATCTCTGAACAAGCTGCATCACGCTGCTGAACTATTTTACTCTCATTTCATGAGAAGTTGTAATACATGTTTATGTATCACCCATTGTACTCTTACAATACAACAGGAAAGCAGTTTTCATGAACAAAAACTATCTATCTATATATATATATATATATATATATATATATATATATATTTATATATATATATTGCAGAACACCTTAGTCATAGAAACATAGAAAGTGACGGCAGATAAGAGCCACATGGCCCATCCAGTCTGCTCCATTGTATATCTAAAACTATACCAACCCAAATGTTTTAACTATTTTGTTTGAGACTCAGAATACCTAATATATTTTTCCCAAGCATGCTTACACTGTTCTGTAGTATTAGCCTCCACCACTCCAGTCAGCAGAATGTATTAATGATGTCAAAATACAGTAATAAGCAGACACATACATTGAGTTTCAGTACAATGAGTAGCTCATTTACTACATGTATTTAACTACAAAACTGTAACACTGCTATATTGTAAACTTTTTAAGAATAAAATCTGTGTAGTAAAGAGGCAGAACCAAATCTCTCTCTCGTCCATTTACCGTGTTTCCCCTATAATAAGACCTATCCTGATAATAAGCCCTACCCTATTTTACAGTAAACTGACTAAAATAAGCCCTCCCCTGAAATTAAGCCCTATCTAAATAACAATGAGGTGTCATAATGTCAGCAGGGGGAACAATGAGGTGTCATAATGTCAGCAGCACTTGGGGGCCATGATTGGATTAAAAGCAAGTCAATAAAATAAGCCCTACCCTGAAAATAAGCCCAGTGTCTTATTATCAGGGAAACACGGTATGCAATTGCCTGCACCCTTTCTCAAAGGGTCAAGGGTCATATTTCTTAAAGGTCTATGTGCTGTATCAGTGCAGTCAATAGCAAAGGTGAATTAGTCGGAATAGTTTGCCCAGTCATTCCTCACTGGTTATGGAAACATATTAGCACTTAGTCACAGCTATTATACATCTCTAGATTATACAACGCTTATCTATGGATTCATTACCTTATGGTGTAAAGTGATGCTTGTCCCTCCCCTTCCTCCTTTTTTACTTCTGTACCCCTGTCCTTTGATAAATTAATAAAAACTAATGATGAAAAATGACTAAATAGTAAACATCAATTATTTTCTTTGATAAAGGGATATTCCAGATCTTAATTATGGTGAAAGTGGGAATGGATGTGCTTATTATATATAAGATGTCAGTGTCCTAACCCTTATAATGTAGGCCCATTTTAAGGAGAATAATATAGATGAACTTGCTCATGATAGAGTACACTGCATTAATATTTACAGAACTTCTCATTTCTCAATGTTTCTTCCTACCTTAATGCAATAAAGAACTGCAACTATCATAATCATAATTAAACGTACCTTTATTTTGCATTCCATATATATTATAAAAATTAACGTTATACAAACTTTTGCTCAGAAACCAGAACAATAAAAAATACTAACAGTACAGATGGCCATTGCAATGTTCCTTCTGTTCTTACTGAATAATTTGTGGTAAAGCTATGGTTATCTGCATCCCCTAGGCCTCTCTCTTTACTCCTTTCATTGTCTTCTCTTACCATCATTTCCCACTTTTTCTTCTGTTATTTAACGGGAGGTAAAAACGATATATAAAAGTTCTGCCGCCTTGGAAACAAAGAGTAAAAAAAAAAGGAAACAGTTTTTCATTAGAAAGATATAAAAGACATATATACAATTACCATGTTAACATTAATACAATTAGCAGTGCTGTATTGTATATAGATTTTAAGGCTTGTAATATCATTTCATGTAAACTTTACAAGGTACAAGGTTCATGTTGTGAAAAACCTTAGTAAAATCTTTAGATGTTGCTAATAGCAACCAATCAGATTTGTTCACTTTATAGAATGAACCAGAATAATGCTAACAATCATCTGATTGGCTGTTGTCGGCATCATTTCCATATTTCTTTAGAAGCTTCATTCAATATAACCTTCTATAGAGAGATGATGGAAATGGACAGGTTTATGGCAAACATTTCAGAACACAAAATGTGTCTTCTAATCACTTTGTAATCTTATTTAACCTATGCATTATTAGAGCTGCTAGACAAATGGCTTTCCAAATGTCCAAAGACAGCTTGTCATATTAATTAGAAATAATTACAATACACAGCTATGATAGTTCACATGGAAGACATGACAAAGGTAAATGAATTTTATCCTCTTGCTGTTTATTAGTAGATTTAACAAACTAAGGCTATCTGTGGGAATTTTCCTACAATCCGTATAATGTCAGAAGCCAGGGTTGTGTTTTTCCACAGATAAAAGGTGGAGCTGGTTAACTTTTTCAACAGTCTATTTTTCCAACACCCATAGGGAATCATGCCAAGAGTGAAATCCTGCATGCACTATAGTGTCTTGTGTGCTTATGTGTTCAGCCATCAAGTGAATATATCAGGTCTGCTGGGGATTCTATTGGGTATTGCCATTTGTCACAGTTTCCTGCATGTCATTTTCTTCAAAAGAATAGCCAGAAGGCAAATAACACTGCACTGGATTATCTCAAAGTATCTTTAGAGCATAATGCCGATGTTTCCTGTTTTTGTCTGCAGCAATTCACTATGCATACCTGTGAAGAAGCTAGCCCACAACTTCTTATCTCTCTTATGCTGTTTTGTAAGATATACGAAGTTGCATAGATTTCCATTGGCGTGCGTCCTAGATTTTGCAACCAAATCTCTTCTAAAAATGTTGAAAAAAGAAAAAAATAAAAAGCTTAGTTGCCAAAAACAACAATACCGTTAGCCGGTCTTCAAATCAACGTCAGTTTCCCTTGTCAGTTGTAGCATAATTGACTGCTCCACAGATTTTCACAAGTGTTTTAATGCTGTTTAAGCATAGACAGTGTTTTGTTGCAGTTTCAATAAATTCTGGGTATCAATCCAACATTTACATAATGGATTCTGGCAAACATCTTTGTGCATAAATGCAAGATACGCTTTGCAAACACCCTTGATTAACTAGTGCTTGTGATTTTCTTACCTATGTTCGTTCCACACAATCAATCATGATTTGAAGGAAGTGTCAATAATATTGAAACAAATTATAGGATGTAGTAAAAATCTGAAAGGGCTTCTCATCACAATCATTTAGGCTAATTTAACTCTTCTTAGTAATGTCTGGCATTGGTCGTACTATATCAGTTATAAAAAGTGATGTTAAAGCACACGCAAATATATATATATATATAAATACACACACACATATATATATATATATATATATATATATATATGTGTGTGTGTTCCTGGTGACTTTCAGTAACAGTTCATTATAAGGGGTCCGATCCACAGTCCATAGTTCAGGAATAAGGGCAAAAAAGGGCAAGTGTAGACCTGGGGAAATACAAGCACTGAACTACAGGAACAGGGCTGGCGACAGGAATCTTGGGGCCCCGTACACCCAGATTTTCGGGGCCCTCCCTCATAGTCGTAACACTAGTGGCGGGGTTCCCTAGAAGCCTGGGGCCGTCACAACTGTCCCCCTTGCCCCCCCCCCCCTGTCGCCGGGCCGGCAGGTGGAGACTAGTTTAATTCTGTGTTACAACTTTTTGTAGCTCAACCTTAATCTAAAAATGATACATAAAGCTCCAAAAGCATTTGTGAGTTCTATGTGCAAAAGCAAAGTGTTTTCCCAGCATGCAAAATAATGGCACTTTATTTGCACCTCTCACATTACAACATGGTTTTGCTCAAGTCCAAATTTACTGTTTGCAACTTAAAAGAAGATGTAAGTGCAGATCTGGATCAGTCTTTGTGGAGTATATTTACTAAGCTGTGAGATTGCAGTTAGATTGAAAAGTGGGGATGTTGCCCATAGCAACCAATCAGATTTGAGTTCACATTCTCCAGTGTAAAAAAAGAAACAGAGGGCATGAATCTGATTGGTTGCTATGGGCAACTTCCCCAATTTCCAATCTCACTGCAATCTCATTGCTTAGTAAATATACCCCTGTGTGTCTCTGGGTATGTGTGAGTTCTAGAGCTTGATCCAGAGTTGCTCTTACATGTCTTTTTTAGGTAGTGTAGAGCTGAGCAAATCCATGTTACAATGTTAGGACATACATATATTAATGTCACTGCATACTGAGAAAAAACTTTGCTTTACACAAAAAAAACTTTGCTTTACACAAAACTTTGCTTTACACAAAAAAACCTCACAACCTACATATATTTGTGAATTAGAGTGAACTAGGAAACACTCAAACTCTAATTCTGCTTTCACAGTTTATACTCAACTGCTCCTGCAGTTCAATGTTTTCCCCCCTAGTGGGAGAGAACTTCAGGGTGCCACTCCAAGCTCAAATAGCAATAAACTAATTATAATAAGAAGAGGGTACTCTCCATTTACATTTATTTTCAGCTCCATTTTATCTTTTTCTATACCATACCATATGCATATGAGTATAGTTACATAGATGAGGACAAACAATAATATCTTTGCTGACTGTTTGTAATTGACAAATAAACCACATTCTCACATTGCTTTTTACACAAGAAAGATATTTACAATCGTATTCCCTAGTAGAGCTACGATATGTTACTGTAACCTATAAAAAGGCCCATATGAGTAATGAGTTACAATAGTTTAAAAAGTTTAAGTGATTGCATCCTATTTCTTACGTGTATCTACTATCACAGCAAACAATGCTGAGGCTTAGTCATTCATTTGCCATGGGTAACATTTACTGCTGGAGAATTTTAGATGTAAAATAATATCTCAGTTGTTCCAGACATATTCACCTTTGTCCAAAACTCATTCGCTCGTGCTTGTCTGTTGATCTGAGCATGTGCAAGCATGTTTCGACACATGTCAGTGTCTTTTTGGCTGGATCTACAATACTTCTAACTCAATGTATTAACCCATGATTGTGAGTGAATGCCAGCCACAGATCAGTAATTGTCAGTGGGTGTTCCTGTCTTGTGTACATAAGTTTTGCTTGGCACATTTTATCACCCCAAGCATACTCATTCTATTGCTATGCAGTGTTTCAAAGTATGCACAAGGCAATAAACAGTAGGTGTAAAAGTGTGCATCAGACGAACTAGTTTCTCAGATGCATAAATGAATATACTTGCACGAATATATATAGATATTAGTTTCAAAAACGCGTAGCTACCTGTTCCACTAGCACAGAGCAGCGGATGCGTGGCTACCTGTTCCACTAGCACAGAGCAGCGGATGCGTGGCTACCTGTTCCACTAGCACA
>JABWIB010006446.1:12308-23311 GCA_016617825.1 Platyplectrum ornatum
CAGTGTTACTTAGAAGCACAATTTTACCTCTTGTATAGGAGCAACACAGGAGCAATGTTAAACCTAAGGTATTTCTGTCTTTACCTAAATAGTTATTACATGAATTTGACTCAAAAACATCAAAAATTAGAAATGACTGTGTCTTAGGGGTGCCTTGAAAAATTATGGAGACCCTAAGGGTGCCTCGACTGAGAAAGTTTGGGAACCTCTGTGTTACACTGTTATTACACTTGTGCTGGAAATATCATCTATCACCTGTAATACTGATTGCAATTAATTCAATTTGCCTCCCCTGCAATTCAACATGGTTTTGCCCACTCTTGAAAAATCTTACGACTGGAACAATTTATCTTATAGCGTATGGCCAGCTTTTAGGCAATACAAATGTAAATCCAAACCCCCAATATTTTGACATGTGAAGGGACTTGGCAGACATTGTGGCACCTGTTTATTCACAGAGCAGACACCTGGATAATATTATAAGGTGACAGACTACAGGCTTTGCTGTTAGTTAAGAGTAGTGGATAACCATGAAGTCTTTTTTCAAAGCCAAAATAATACCCTGTTCACACTGCCTTGTAAAAGCTGTGGCTTTCATGATAGCCCCATCTTTTACAAGGCAATATGAATGGCAACTCTGGCTCTCTTTGACCGGGTCTAAGACCTGGCCAAAAAGCAGGAGTTGCTGAAAAGGCTGGGTCCCAGGCTGCCTATGCACAGTGGTGACACAGGAAACCCTGGGTCACCACTGTGCAGTGTGAACGGGCAGCCGGGTTAGAAAACACTGGCGATCTGCAACCTTGCAATATGAGGTATAAGAAATAGGTCTCTAGGCTATGGTTCGTACAGAGAGGGGCAGTAATGAAGTTAATGTGTAAATACAATTAGAAAACACACAGTGTAGATAACATATATTTGATGTAGCTATACACAAAATATGCACACAACTGACATCACATGTAAAAAAGTAGTACTAATTGTGACTAAATGCATAGAAGATGTAATAGCAAACTTACTTGTCTTTAATATTGTTAGCAAGCTCATTAACATACTGGGGATTAACCTGTAATGTAAAAAGATATGTATTGGTAATTGACTTACTGGTATGTTTACAATGTGTTACACATAATAGATTGCTTCGAATGCGACATAAATACTCCTATTAACGAAGAGGATATTTAGATTTTTTATGCAAATGTCAATATGATATAGTGAGTAGCACACCACATTTCATATAAACTAGGAGATTTACTGCCTCCTGCACCAAAATGTGGGCCATTCACAACTAAACTACATGGCATATTTATACTACATATTCAAAGCAATCAGCGCTTACCTCAGCTATGAAAACAATAACGACACACTGTTCTTTTTCATTTGCAGACATCTCTGAAAAGAGGGAACTCAAAGTATCTAGCAGGTAGCTCTGTTTTTCTCTCTTTACAGTGGGGATACCAAGAACAACTGACACTGTGGACAAAATGTGGAAAACATAGGTAAAACGTTCAAGCAAGCCTCCACATGTGCATGTTTTGATGCATGTTTTAAGGTCAGGTTGATATAGTAGTATGGTAAATGCAGGTGGAATCAGAACACAGGTGATCTGGCATATGGGTATCATAAGCAATACAGCAGTTACAGAATGTTTTGGGTAACTTACTACATTTAGAATGTTGGTTGTAGTAAAATGTTCCCTTTTAGCATTAATAACCAAGGTTTTAGTTTTAAGCAGTCACAAACTTTGATTAAAGTAAGCAGCAAAATGGATCTATTAATTGGCAGTGTGTATGGTAACAGCCCTGTTATGACAAAGGAATAACCAGGAAGACGACACACTCATCACCAATGTTGGTACAGGTTTAGGATGCTGAAATATAAGAGGTCTGAGGCACAGAGAAATGACAGAGAAATCTGCTATCCCAAATGATACAGAAGAAAGGGAGGAATTGTATGAAACTGGGGAGGGTTCCTGGAGAAAGGTGGCGAGTATTAGGCTGGTGTGATAGATACTGGTAGTTCCTGGTCATCCTTATGAGCTAACAGTAGAATTTCCTGGTGGATTGGTATTATCATTACCAAAGGGTGAAGACAATTGGTGACTAGAGAAAAAATAGTTTTATTATTGCTTACAACTGAATTCTTTCCTATAGATAAGTAGATATGTAGGGGACACAGCAATGTCCATGCTGGACAAGTAGCTGTGCACTAGACATAGTTTCATTTTTAGTAATGTTCATTGGAGTCAGACACTTTTGCTGGAAGACCTCAGTATATGTTTTGGATGTTTAAGCCCAGCAGTAAGTAACTTCTCCTTCAACTAATTTTACTGGCTATTGCTAATCCACAGTACTTCATCCGACCCAGCCTTTGCAGTGTTCCCCAGATGGAGGTAAGAGAAAAATATTGAAGCTCTGATACTTCAGAGGAGACACATAAATATATCAAACAGAAATTATAAACAGACAATAAATGAAACTGGTAAATTTGCATATATAGATAAAGAACTTTATCTTACATACCTTTTTTGCATGTAAGTATGTTTGTGTTTTTTAACATTTTAAACTCCAAAACATGTTCTACACGTTTATTATTAAAATAATATTGCACAAAACTGATTATGGCAAACATAGTTATGTGGTCTGAATGTATCATTAAAACTAGATCCTTCTGTAAGTGTGACTTTTATGTGTTTTTTGTTTTGTTGTACTTTCATTATTCCTACGAAAATTTTTTATTATATAATTAAATTAACAACTTTGATTTTGTCACAATTGTGTGACATTTTTGTAAAGGTAACAAAACCTTTACACATTTTGTTCATGTGTATTACACATACAACTGGACCATTCTTGGTATTCGTTAGAAATAAGGAAGCAATATGCAATTCTTCACATAACTAATCTTTGCTTTGTTTGCACAAAGACAAACTCGCCAGGGTGAGAACAGAAACTCGACCTGAAACTCACCCTCAAACTCAGAAACCGCCCTTTAGTAAATACTTAAACACATTAAAAAAACACGCCATTTACAATATGCGAGTCTCTGCGATAAATTCAGACACCAAAACTCGACCTTTAGTAAATTTCCCCCCTTGTGTTTCACAGTGCTATCATGAGAGGTCACACAGGGTTGCCTCACAGAAGTAAAACTAAATGATAATATTTCGTTATTATTTACAGTGACAAGTCACCCATACACATAGGAGGCAGACAGTCTGGCTTGTATCCCACTAATGTGACTTCTTTATACAACCACTACTGCAACCAGCTGAAATATAAATGTGTGTTACATAAAATTGGGGGTCTCATGTATTTGTATATGTTGAAGTTGTCAAACCTATTCCTCCACTTCATATACATAGAGAAGCCAGTCTCACCCACTGACTATTCTGGCAGTCCCTCACTGTCCAGTAATTTTAGTAATTTTTTTTCAGCACAGGTTAAGCAATAAAGATATGTCCTTGGCAAATCCTATCTATCATGTATACCTCATAAAATGTCATTAATGTCACACCCTCCTCCTATATGCGTTCAGCAAGCCAATAAGATGTATACGCTATAAAGGGTGGCCATATACCTGTTAATAGCTCAATATCTAACATTGAACATTGAATCCAGACTTAAGCAATTCCAGCGTTCAGTTTACTAAACACTTAAATTCCTTAACTAAGTGTCTGCATTATGCAGATTCACCTATGTATGGGGAGAGCTCACTCCCCCCTCCCGTACAGAGAGGAACCCGCACATGGGACCTTAACTCCTCTGCACAATTTTTGTTCAAAAGCAAGGCACTGTGGTGGTCTGAATAGTACGTAAGGGCTGAAACCAGCTGTAACATACTACTAAAATGCGGCCAACTCCCCCTTTACGCAAATTGTGTACACTACATATGTTACATAGTGATCACAGAATACATTGTGTATGCACACTCTGTTCTGTGCCAATTTTCCCAATTCAGGCAAGGACGCCTTTTACATGGATCTGGTCCATTATTATAAAAGTTTGCCATTTATGGAGGGGTTAGTGTTCTCAACAATACTTCCCCTGCTTAAATGGTTACTTTTGAACATAATATACACATTTTATATAGAATGAAAACAATATTCTACTCATCAGATAGAGTTTAAGGTTAAAACATTTTACTTCAATAAGAACATGTGAATTTCTGATTTTGGGGCATTATTGCATGTACAACCACTGAAATTACATACCACTGTGTAGTTAACACTTATATCTGCTAAAGTAGGACTTTAATTTATCAGCAGTTGAGACCCCATTGGGCTCTAACACCTAGAACAAGCTTTTTATCTCAGTTTATTTCACAAATGTTATTCTTTCTGGTAATTTCCAGAGTTGGGGTTTTTTTGTGGTTAAATATCAAAATAACCTTTTGTGCACTTATGACAAAAGATGATTACGTGTGGAAAATATAACTCACATGCACGTATATATTTACAAAATCAACACAAAGCAGTGAAGTGTGAAAACATCATTGACCCATGTGCTGCTGGAATGAACATCACAGGATCTTATAGTGGTGGTGAACCCTGTTCATTTTCATACTGAAATTTACATATTATTAATGTATTTATGATTATGTCCTTAGTTTAACAACACTTGAAACACCTTCTGATACTGTATTTCTAAATCTAAATCTAGTTATAAGATTCACTACTGCTGCCCCTCTGAGCTCTGTAAGCAGTAGCAGTGGAGTTACAATTCCGGTCTGCCACAGGTCTCATGTGTCTAAGAATCCTATATAGTGTCCTATAAAGTATGGACCTGTGTACCAAGATCTTTCTTTTGGAATTTCTCTACCAGACAACCATGAATGTACCTTAAATAAATATTTTGCACTGAAATAGAATTGAGTCAACAAAAGAGTGAATGTAAAGGTAAAAGGGGTTGGGTGTTACTAAATAAAGTGAGCAACAGGAATTTGGATGTGTAGGTGGAAGTGTGAAGAACTATATATATATTTACTCTAAAACCTTTCAGTCATGGTTTGTTTTTTTAAAGCAAATATATTAAATACCATATCAATTTCAACAAGAAAAATATAATGATCTGTTACAAAATTTATTAATAAACACCAACAATGTGAATATATATATATATATTTTTTTTTTGTTTATTTTTTTTTTCAAGGCCATGCTACAAAACGTCTTGCACATTTCAAGACGTGAAGAAAAACACTAACCATTTATGCCTTGAGACAGAGCCATATGACTTTAAAGTTAGTAGTTCATTAGCATTCTCATGCTGCACTTTGCTATCCCATCCTTTCTTTTTATTGTATATCTGCAGTATACTGATTCATGTGTCACAGATAACACATGAACAATGGGTTATTAGTAGTTGTTTCGGAAAACACTGACAGTTACCAAGTTACCACTATAGGAGTTAGTATAAAGTGATTCCTATTCTTACATACTTACTAATGTTCCTGAATGCTTTGTTATTGTATTCTGATTCTGTCTCAAACGTTTCGATAACTATTAACCAAATAAATTATAGAAGAAAAACAAGACAAAAACCAAAAGCATAGTCATGATTTCCTCACCTCCAGTTCTTCCATGTCCAAAAAGTACATTTGGCTGTAGACTGTCTTCATGTCCCAACAAATGAGGTAGGAACATGTAGATGTTTGAAAACTGCATAGGGAGCTTGCTGGTCATATTCAAGACTTTCCATTTTATTTCCTCAACTGTAGAAAAAAANCAACAACACTGTAACATCAAACTGTGACATCAGTGACTGCAGAAGAAGCAGGAAATCCACTGCACATTTATGTTTATATTTCAGTATATCTTGGCACATTGTTCAGGACAGGCGCAATACNAGTGCTTTATAAAATGGGAAATACTAATGATGACTGTCTGGCCTGTGTGAAGCCTTTTAGTAACTCAAGTAAAACCATGTTACAGGCTTCTGGACAGAAGAAAAGGGTGACCATTGACAAGGTATAATAGTAACCCGCCAATCACCATGTAAATAGAGTAACACCAGTTAATCTTAGCAATTGTTTAACTTTTCTTAACATCCGCTCACTTTTTGGCATGCTGTTCATTTATCAGGTGTAGTGATTTATTTCCCAGTAAGTATGTGCTTGGGGGTACCACCTGCAAGAAGGCATTCTGCCACAGTGATCCCAGTGTATAAGGATGGCTCTAAAGGCTCTGGCACTGCAGTACTTGGTCATAAAGTACAGACAGGGAAGACCTAAGCCATAATAACTAGAATAAATAATCAATATAATGATAGCCCTTTTCATTTTACACTACAAAAATGATTATTTAGCATTCCAGACAAAGGAAAGTGATGTTTAATAGNGTGTTAAACACTAAATGTATGGTTTTTAAAAGAATGTTTCAAAGAATGTAAAAGACACATAAAACATGTACAATAAAAAAGTGAGATCTTTATTATTTTTAAACTGCTTTTACAGACACTGGCTTTTATTACTTTTCTACTCAGGTTAAACCATAAATCTGGTAACAATGCATATAAAGATGTGGATCAGCCAAAGGGGTGTCACTCACAGCGATAACAGTCTAGTACAGCATACATGGAAAAATACACCAATCTCCCCGACACTAACTGTAAACACAGTAATGACTTCTCTAGGAAGCCCGTACTCATGGCTATGACTATTACANAGCAGTACAAGCAGAAGGTATCACAAATCTTGTAATGAGAATAAAAAACCTTTCACCTTCATTGACATAGAAGCAATCTCATAGTCCTATCACTCAAATGCTTATTTGCAGATACGTCCAGATGTCATAGAACTCGGTTCGGGTCTCTTACTCACAGTCTGTTGTAAGTGAGCACAGTTCTGTCTATCCATATCAAGGCATTGAGAAAGATCTGTGATCTGATCGAAATGTTTTGACTGCCCAAGGAGTGCTGTCCCGACTGAAATCTGATTCTAAGCTTGTTTTATCAATTTCTGCATTTCTTTTGCAAACATCCCCTGAACTTCTGGAGATCTGCACTATACCCAGGTAGAGGCTCCATCCTGATAGAGACTTGACTAAACTGGGACAAGTGACAGCGAAGCTTATACCGCACACTGTTAAGGAGAGAGGAGCCTACTAGCATGGAACTGTGATAAAGATAGAGAACTGTGCTCACGTAAACAGATTGTGAGTAAGAGAACTGGGTTCTATGAAACCGGGACGTATCTGCAAATATCACTGTTTGAGTGATAAGACTATGAGATTGCTTCTATATCAATGAAGGTGAGTGATAAGACTATGAGATTGCTTCTATATCAATGAAGGTGAAACGTTTTTGAATCTCATAAGGATGAGGATGAGGATTTGTGAAAACTTCTATTTGGACTGCTGTGTAATAGTCACTTCGCGTCATAGCCAAGAGCTTCCTAGAGGAATTATTGCTGTGTAAACCATAAATCTGTCATCAATAATTGGGATATATCTTAAGATGAGTGAAGATATGTATGTGGGTGCAGTGTTATGGCTTTGTAAAATGAGTTTGTATATAATTCTGTAAAAAACAGAAACCAATGTAGAGAATAACAACGTGGACAAGCACTAGAAAAACATTTTGCAAAGTAGATCAGTCTGGATGCTGCATGTAATGTAGAATGTAGGGGAGTAAGTTTATAATGTGGGAGCCCAATTAGAAGAGCATTGCAATAATCAATGCGGGAGATGAGTAATGCATGAATGAAAGTTTTGCAGTGTCTTGTGTGAGCTATTTGCTTATTCTGGAAAGGTTTTTTAAATGTATGTAACAGGATTTATAAATTGTATGTGGGGGTTAAAGGACAGTTCAGAGTCCAGGGTAACACCTAGATAGCGAGCTTCATGAGTAGGGATTATTTCGCCATTGTAAACAGAAAGAGAGGTATATTTTCTAAATAATGTGTTCAGACTACAATATAGATCTTATAAAATATAGACTAATACCCACTGCTATATGGCATCACCCTTGGTTAAAATAAAAGCATAGCCAATACCAGCCTACTCAGTTTCAAGTACCACCTGAGAGAGGTCAGAGTACCACTAGTTGAGATCCCTATTCTAGAGCATATAAGAGAAATACATAATTGCAGACAAATAGTCAAAATGTTTTGGTTTTTTTTTTTAATCGTAATATGTTGTGATAATTTAACACTTTACCTTCTTACTTATAAGGTATACATGAAAGCGCTACTATTATTCTTAACCTGCAAGCAGGTTGCTGAATGTTGTGGTGTACATGTGCACTTGTCTTGTGGTATGNCTTCCAGTAAATATTTATAATTATTTTAAATCTAAGCATTTTTGAACATCTGTAAAGTATGTCCAATTTTCCAAATAGTATTTTGTTTATATGTGTGGTATGGTAACCATATTATGTCACCACTGTCTGGCATGCTACACTAGTCCACCATTTATGTGTATTCACTTTTAAAATGCATTGTCTGGTTTACAAGTAGGATCCATAAGTTAACTATTCCTTATATGCATCCAGCACTAAATAGCAAGTGATCAGACAAATACATAAGGTATGCTTTTATCATTACTGATAATATGCATTAATAATATACCTGTGTGATTCTCAAATGCATTTCTCTTCTCTGCCACTGCCCGCTTAATCTCGTCTAGAACAGTGCTTAGATCTCGAGACCGTCTCTGATTCTCTTGTTCTGCCTGGAACAGTCTTTGTTGTAGTTCTAAAAACTGCTTTTCATAAGAGTCCATCCCATAATCTACAATGTAAGAGGTAAAAAAATGTCAACAATAAAACAAACATTCATGGCATGGAAAGAAAGGCGGTTTTACACCTCTAACGTTTCTTGATTGCAAAGTATTTAAAGCTGCCAGAAATCCAGAAGAACACTTTACGTCATCTCTGTGTACACAAACAATAAGCTTCTATTCTGCATACAAAGGTGAATATGTTTTTATTGNTATTTCTTTACATGGCTTCTTTTCACTGTTTGGAGTTCATGTTACTACAGAATTCATTCTAATAGATTTAGGAGAACCAATCATTGTAAACCAAAAACCTGTTTTACGAGCAGAAGGCTGTAGAATATACATTTTGTTAAGTGCTTTTCGCTTCCTCTTATGCAGTTTTTCAGTATGTTCCTAAGTGACAGAGGAGCTCACTAATGAACAACTAATGCTTTTCAGATAACTGTACATAAAACTCAAGGGACTTTGATCTAACTAAATGTCTTGCAAATTCCATTTGTCTTAATGCTGGGGGGGGGGATATTCTGGTAGATTATTAACATAACTGTTGTGTGTCTTTCCACAATATAACAGCAACCTTGAAATATATCAGCAATGGCATTTCAACTCAAAATAATCAGATTATGGTTACAATCTCCTATGTATATGGAAAAACAACAAATGTTTCCTTCTCCCCAAATTGACTTGGAATATAAAATGCACTAATTTTACACATATTTAGTTGTAATTTGCATTTTTATTTGTAGGTAGGTTGCAGATTTGTTTCAATATTTTATTGAGAATTATTGAAAATTCCTTACCAGACTACCAATCAGAAAGACCTTAATTATTAACCCCCAACTAGTAGTACTGGTATAAAACAAAAGTGGCAAAAGTGCTGATAAATAGAAAAAAAAAAGACATTTTAATGTCCATAGTGTCAGCAGATAGAGGAAACAACTATAATTACTAGTAAGCCATGTAATTAAGGACTGGATGCACCTTTCTGCCCACTACCTGACTTCTGCATGGAGGCTGAAAGTGAACGCGCCAGATATGCACTTGCAGGGTCCTGTCCCCCTGGGGGACAGGGGGCGAGGGTTAAGGGATGCATATGGTTCAAGTGCTGCTCAACCCGCAAAAGAGGGAAAAAGACAGGGGAGTTCTCTCCCCTCTACCACATGTCTACACACTAATGGTGTTCGCACTGAGACCTGGATCTGGNCCTAAGTGTAGAAACCTGTTGTTATAGCTAGTTACTTACAACTATTCTTAAGATGCCCCTAAATTCATGTAACCCAGAAAGGGCAAACATAATGCAGGAAACTGGACAGAAGAGATAGACAGGAGATTGTATAATGTATATTGTATAATGTTGTCTGCATTGCCCATACATGGGCCGAGTCAGTATGGATTTTTTTTTTTGCAATATAAAAGCCCAGGACACAGNCACTTTCATATGACAAACATCACAATAACAGAAACCCTAGCTAAGTGATCTGNATTCTTAGTTCAGAGCTTAGCCTTGGTTGTTTTTCCATTTTGTGCGTTCCCTGTAGGAATGCATTCTGCCAACATCCAACAGAAAAGCAAAGCTGTAAATGCAAGCAGGCAAGATGTCTTTTCACAAAGCACAGGATATACTTACTCTCTCAGGACTGGATCCAGAATTATGTATACTATTGAATTTACAAGCTAAAAGTTACAAGTGTCCAAAATCATGGTGAATTGCAGGTGAGGTAAAATGAATGTCAACGTTTGCATGCAGGGAGAATACTTTATAAGGTATGCTGCTCATAGNTATAAGGAGAAATTTACCTTACCGNCAGCCAGGCGCTCACCTAAGATCAAACAACAAAAATATATAATACAGCACACCTCTATACAGTGGGTTTAATACCCAATACTGTATAATAAAACGGGAATTTCTCAATATTGTCAATATTAAATTTCACACTCTCTGGTCCTAAGTCTCAGAGATTGAGAATGGTGCAGTTAGAACCAATTTAAACGTTATTGAATACACCAAGAGAAACCAGTGTATAAGAAGAAAAAAGGGGTTCCTTTACAACTGCANTCTAAACCCATATTTTTGCTATTATATAAAATATAACTTTTACTATATACTTTTAAAATATAGTTCGTTCTGTGAACCAATTGGCGAAATATGTAAAATATAGATATAAAGAAATTGTGAAAAAGAAAATGAATAAAGTGATTAAAAGTTGTGTTCGCCCTATGGCAGTCTGTATGTGTCACCTAAATTATTGCTCCCTTCAAACAGTGTTGGGATAATACAGGGGAAAAGAAAAAA
>JABWIB010006447.1:12677-25910 GCA_016617825.1 Platyplectrum ornatum
TGTGCACATTTCCTGCATCGATGCCGTTAATGTGCACATTACCTAGGTAATGTGCAGAAAAGACTTCGTTCTGCACATTACCTGACCAAATCAAATTAACTAGGTAATGTGCACATTAACTGATTCTGCACATTAACTGTAACATATATATATATATATATATATATATATATATATATTCTGAAGGAAGGACTGCTACCTTACTTTGCCCCCCGGGCCAATATTTGCCAGCCAGCCCCTGCCCCACACACACCCCTGAACTGCTGACTCTGGATCAGGACTGTTGGTATCTGGCAGAGCTTCATAGGACGCTGGGTTCCCTCAGGACAGCCAGGGAATGGATGAGAGTTTAGCTCTCATCTGGTTGTCACAGGATATAGCAGGCACAAATTCTTCAAGCAGTGATGTTTTATTGTCTCAGACTCCTTACAGGGACTATTATATAAGTATGAGGATTAGAGAATCCCTCTTACTTCAGAGGTTCAGATGGAATACCTTTTCAATACAAGATTACAGAACATTATATACTGTTCTGACACACATGTTTCCAACGGTTAAACCTGTCCCTTTCCTGTAGTTGGTGCCAGAATGTCTGGAATATCACATTTTGATATAAACATCAGGATATCACATGTTTACAAACACAATTTACACCTCCTAATGCAATTACCCCTGACACAATTTACATCAGAGTGTGAGCCTCCACTGTCTCAGAGGCAGATTAGAATAATGACCTTCTGATTGCGCCCACACTCACAGGAAAGGATATAATCAGCATATAACTACCTATATGGCATTGGCTCCTAATTATATATACATATCTTCCCATTTATATATACAGACATACACAGAGGGGCAATGATAACTGCTTACTGTCAATAATCCAAATAAATCATATCCATCAATGAGTATTTAATGTAAAATTGATATCATACATGCAACATGGTTTTATTTGTAGTGTAACCCCATTTGTCTTTCGGCATCATTTTACCCCTTCCCACCTGGTGGCTCTCACCCAATATTCTTTGTACTTCTCACTGCACTTCTTTCCCCTTCTCACTGAATTCTGCAAGCTTGATCTGCTCTGCTTGCTAGCTTACATCTTACCTTGCTCTCTGTCCTCTATCACTGACCATCTTGCTTTCTCACCATCTATTGTTTTGTCTTAAATTGTATATTGTTTTAGTGTATTGTACTTTTAGGTTCTTTTATATTGTTTTATATTACATTGCTGTCTAGTTCCTGCCCTTTGTGTCTATGCTGTCTTTTGAAGTTTTTATATTTCATATATATAAAATATATGATATATATACTATATACTAGAGATGAGTGGTTCAGATTCCTTGAAATCAGACAAAATCCGACACAAGGGAACCGTATAGAACTGAGCCAAGGCTCGGATCATCCCGCCAAATGCAGATTCCAATCGAGGCAAAACGCCATTTTGCCTGAAAGCCTGTTAGCATCAATTTACTATTGAACTGACTGCTGTTATCTCATTATCGAGCCGGTTCATATTACAGGCTTTAACTATAAAGCTACATTCACAAAAGCTGGTAGTACAACTGACTTCTTGTACTCTCATTTGAGTAGAAATTACTGTTTTTATGTTAGTAATACTATCACTATAGTATTATACTATACTAGAATGGAAAATCACAAATTGTATGATGTTATCTGATTTTAGAAAAAAATCCTGAAAAAGTTTAGAGTGAGACTTTATTAGGGTTCACCCACCCTCCTTCCCAGCCAAGGCCAGATTTCTTCAGTAACCTCTTGTCTGCCATTCTCTGAACCATAATATTTGAGACATTCACTTTAGGTCACTAGGATGACTAGGATGAAGTATGTATTGTATGGTGGTCACTAGGATGCAATATATATTGTATGGCAGTCACAATGGTGTAGGGCGTATTGTATATGATCAGAGACATGCAGTGTGTGCTGTGTGTGCATACTATTTAATTCTCTAAGGATATAGAAACACACCTTTTGTGTCCAGGAACCAATTTTTTCTAAAAGCATCACTGAAAATCAATATGGACACATCTTGTTATTAGGGACAATGTCAAGAACAATTTTGATGACTGGTTTTATAGCACTGCCCACAAATTGTCTGTCAAAAAATCTAAAAAGATTCTGATTAACTCAAGAACATAACACTAAGAACAAAAAACTAAGGCTTACAATAGTATACATATCCCAATATTATGTCTATATCATTGTGATTATATAACAAAATATAGTTTAAAACAGGCATACGTAACACTTGGTTATAGTTATTCACTTGCCATCTCAATACCCATTGTATTTTATTAAAGTTTAATATTGCTGAATTGTTCAAATTCACAGGAGACTTAATTTGCTATGCTGATGCCTATTGTCAGATGAAATATAATACCACATATAACAGAAGAGCTTAAATGTAGAAGCTGCCAAGAGATAAGAGGTTATTCATTTTCTTATTCTTTTATAGTGGACATAATCATAAAATTTGATCACATGACTACATTCGCCACTAAAATTGCTTTAAAGTAGAAAATGATTGCATATTAAGGATTGCAATTTACTTTTCATACAATCTGAAAATACGATTTTAGGGTTCATTAGTATATAGAAGGTCATTGTAAAGGAAATACTAGTAGAAAACACATAATAATCTCAAATGTTTCATTTAAACAAAAAAGTCTTCAGTTATCTCTGAATATCTCTGAACACTAAACGTGTTTCAATGACTTTTGGAAGGCCAGCACTAACTATGCAATTAATGACAAAATATAGAAATAAAATTAAAACAATGATGATACTTCTAGTAATAACATTATAGCACTGCGTCTCTATTTGGTCCAGTTTAATATACTTTTTATTATTGTTTTTCTGTAGACATTTCTATTCTATTCTACTATCAACTCCAGTACAATGGTGCAGAACTTACCAACCCTAGAATATGTATCCATTAATTAATGGATAAAATGGGTGTCCAAAAGAGCACAGTGTTCCGGCATGAGACTGCTTGTTATCTGGAGAAGTCAGCAGGACGCAGGCAGTAGATTACATGTTGGTTAGCTTGGTGGCTTGTAACACATAGGTCCAGATCCAGCTTTGCGAATTGGGCATCATTAGGTTTCCTGTGTAAATTATGTTACTAGTAATATCTGCACTCAAGCGACAGAGGGGAGTGATAGATCCGGTCCATTGTTATAACAATATTATTGTACTTGGAGTTATTTTCCAGTTATTTGAAAACCACAAGTTCCATAGCAATTATTTTTTATTAGTCTGCATAGGAGGACTTAGCTATGTTAATCATACCACAAGGGCTATGCTAGGTACAATCCACAGTATTCTGTCTTCATGTCACTGTGAGTGCTGTACAATAGGTTGCCATGCCTCCATTTCATAAAATAACTTTTAGTAGATTTGTCATAACATAACAATGGTGGTGTGGCCAGTGCTGTCACCCAGGGGACTGCAGAGGCACAGGAAGATCTAGTGCAATGGTATTGCTTAAGCAGGTCTGGCTAAATTATACTTATTTTAGATTGTACCTGACTACCCTATATAGTAAATTGTAGTGAATTAATGCTCATGGATATTATAGATACAAGGATGTGTCAATTTAAAGATAAAAGGGTTAAAAACTGCATTGTTGACAATTGCAATTATATATTTGCATAACTGTAAGTGAACGGTTTATATTACATGCTTTAGACACAATGTACAATATATGTAAGGTTCTTTGGGGTTAATCTTGAGAATTACGCAACATTGTCATCTTCTGCACACAGGGAATACTGTTAATTATACACCATCATCACTGACAACCAGCAAACATTTTCAATTCACAGCAATTTACAAGTGTCTTGCAGAAGGTCTATAATCAGATGCTTCATTCTAGATTTATCTCTAAGGCAAAATCACAAATTCTAATTTTACAGAATTTACACACAGAAAATATCTTTGCAAACTAATTTAATTGTGTATTGTATGCTAGCTGTTAATTGCTTCTCATAGTTTTATAGTTTTACTAGTTAAAAATGTCAATTGTAGATTGAGAAAACAAAAAGATAAAATGTCTGACATTTTAGAAGATATAGCATATTGAAAAGGAGAGAAAGAAAAAAGTTGGGCTCCTGTATCAATTGGAAGCACTCATTCTGTCGGTATATCGGATAAATGACGTACTTAAAAAGTTACTTTTAATAAATATATTTGAAATAATGGATGGTTTAAATAAAGCGAAATATTAAAATACAGAGTAAGAAGTGATTATAGTTGAAAAATAAAGTGATTAAAAATAAAGGACACGACGGCTAGCTATAATAACTCCTAAATCGTATTGTATATGCTATCATGTGCACTAGTATATAGCAACAGTTCAAGTATGAATCCAGTTGACAGGCTTAATAGTGCTACTCTAATGGTTATAAGATACCATATTGAATAATTGAGGTATCATTTTATCAGCAATCTGAAAGTGCTAGTGCTTGTTAATTGAATAAATATAAATTGAGTGCAAAAAGCCCTAGCAGCCTTTAGTCTGGATTGAGGTGTTAACTCTCATAGGCATTAGTTCCCATCCAGGCTAACCCTAGTAATGGGTATATAGCAGCATGTAAATGTTGCCCTATATTGCATGGTAAAGTGTCAGTGCATATAGCAGCCTTTCAGTAAGGTGCAATATGTATGTAATAAGGACTGATCCGTCTCTTAGGTCCAACATGAGCAATTGAAATTATTATGAATGGAGTGACGCTATCATCGGCCTAATACCGATGCGCGTTTTGCTTAGAAAAGCTTCATCAAGACATATCCGTCGCCTATTATGACCATATATTTATGTACTAGGCTGGCCAATCAGCCGCCTGCTTCTTAATTAGTGCTTCTCGTTCGGGTGGAAGTATGTGTATAACCGCGGCCGATACTGTGGTGCCTCAGTGTGTTGTGTGGTCACGTCATCTTCTCCGCTATGCATTGTGGGGTCACATGGTTGCTCCCTGCCAATCCCGTGTCCCTCTCAGAGACCCGGAAGTTCACGGGTCCTGTTTCCTCGCTGATGGTGTATACAACTGCTACACGTGTAAGACACGTATTGTACAATTATACAATATGGTATCTTACAACCATTAGAGTAGCACTTTTAAGCCTGTCAACTGGATTCATACTTGAACTCTTGCCTTATTTGCACAGCATTAGCACTTTTTTCTAGGCAGCTCATCTATAGCAGACTATATACTAGTGCACATGATAGCATATACAATATGATTAGGAGTTATTATAGCTAGCCGTCGTGTCCTTTATTTTTCAACTCTAATCACTTCTTACTCTGTATTATATATTTTGCTTTATTTGAACCATCCATTATTTTAAATATATTTATTAAAAGTTACTTTTTAAGTACGTCCTTTGTCCGATATACCGACAGAATGAGTGCTTCCAATTGATACAGGAGCCCAACTTTTTTTTTCTTTCTCTCCTTTTCAATATGTATATATTGAAATATGCTGTATATTTTGTGGCCCTGGGAAATGCACCACCCCCTTATACATTAGTGGTATTCAAATTCCTTATAATAGGGAATGGGGGACTCTTTGACATTCGGACATGGGTGTGCAGGATTATTTCTTGCTCTGTATTGAACATTTTACAAGATATACAGCACCCAAGAGTAAATGGCCAGTAACAGAATTAAAAATACCAGTAAAAAATAGAAAAAAATATTAAAGACACACTTACCTTCCTGCAGCCATGGCTGGGCATCAGAGAGGCCAGGGTAATGGGGGAGCAGCTGTGTACCACCCGGGTGCCCAGCCACGGCTGCAGGAAGGCAAGTATCCAAGTTTTTTCTATTTTTTATAGTTATATTGTTTATATATTTTTTTATTTTATTTTTTTAATCGTGGATTTTCATTTTTAATCGTGGATTTTGGACAAAATTGTTATAGTGGATTATTATAGTGTCATTTTGCTACAGTGTCATTGTTTGGTTAGCAAAAAAGGTCGAATCGCCTTGATTCTGGAGCGATATTCGTATGATCGATTTGGAGCCAAATTAAATGCAATTTCTGGTCGATTTTAAAAAATTGATCCTTAGTAAATTTGATTTCTGTAGGCTCAACACTGTATAAATCGACGCAATGGTTTCAAAATCCCTGTTTCAAATCGACCAAAAAAATAGCGATTCACAACAATTCAGCCACTTGTAAATACCAATAAGCCAAAAGCGACCACCATATCCCCTCGACCAAGTGATTTTTCCAAATCGACCTTTAGTAAATATCCCCCTTATACTTCATGGCCTAAATTTACTAAGGAGGCAGATTGCAGGGACATTGAAAAGTGGGGATTCTGATTCAAACTCTCATTTGGACAATGTGAACTCGAATATGATTGATTGTTATGGGCAGCATCCCCACTTTTCAATCTCCTCTGCACTGGCCTCCTTGGCTTGTAGTGATGCAAATGAATGAGTAAAATGATTAGTGATTAGAATTACAAGTAGCATTAGAATTTCAGTGTTCACTACATGTCTGACATTTTAGAAGATATACAGCACCCAAAAGTAAATTGCCAGTAAAAAAATGTAAAATACCTGTTAAAAATAGAAAAAAATATTAAAGACACACTTACCTTCCTGCAGCCATGGCCTGGCACTGGAGAAGCCAGGGCAATGGGAGAGCAGGTGGGTACCACCCCAGTGCCCAGCCACGGCTACAGGAAGGCAAGTATGCAAGTTTTTTCTATTTTTTAGTTATGCAAAGGAATGAGTAAAATGATTAGTGATTAGAATTACAAGTAGCATTAGCATTTCAGTGTTCGCTACTACTGTAAAATATTCTGAAATGTTATTTACCTTCTCCTCTTGGCGTCGATACTGGAATTTTCACCAGAGCAATGGTCCTGGTAGTAGAAGGCTCTGTAATCAAAAGGGAAAAAATAATTATACATCCTTGACAGTAAAATGTAAATTAGAAAATGTATACAGTCAGACAGAGGAGACTACACCAGGGTGTTGCGAATTATCAGGCCTTTAGATCAGTGGCAGGCTAGGCACGTGCTCCCTGGATCGCACTGCCATCAATGTTTTTCAGGGCTCTGGCAGCCTCCCTGTTGAACTTAGTGGCAAGCTATTGTCGCTAATTGGAATATGATTATGACAATATTCCATGCCCCTTTCTCTCTCTCCTTGCCCTTCCTGTCTCATCAATGTCACTTCCTCCTTGCCCCCTCAACTTCTCTAGGTGCACTGTGAGTCGCTGCAAAAGATACACATTATATTGATTTTTGTTTCTGCAGGTTTATGTGAACCGGTTGGTTTGGCTGTGCCAGGCCTAGGGTCATGTGTTTTCATATGGTGCTAAAGAAATAAATGTAAGGAAAAATGAAAGCACAAAATACATTAAAACAAAGCAGTTTTTATATTAACTTACTAGTGGGTTGGAACGTGCTAGGGCCCAGAGTGTCCACTGTTCCCTAAACTCCTGCCACAATTAAAGGGGAATGGTGGCATAGCAGCTCTTGGTTTCCAGGCCAATTTGACTGGTTTCCCACTGTCGGTCACCTTAGCATGGCAGGAAACCTTGAACATCATCGCCTTCTTGATCCACTTATAGAAGTGTTTTTTGCTGGTGACTGTGAACCATGTTTGCACAGTTACAGCATTGATTTTAGAAGAGATGATCCACCATAGATGTCTTCTGCATGTATGCACCCAGGAGGACATTGTAGGTCTGCAGGACACCTTTCACCAGCAAGTTGTTCTTTTCTGTGTACTTTGTACCCCTCTTCAAGGCCCCTGCAGCATCTCCCACCTATTTTTTGTGTCCAGGGCATCTGGGGCCGGTTACTTCCAATGAAGCATCATGAAGCATTGCTTCTTCATTTAGAGTTCATCTTCTGGGGGTGGCATCCACATCTTGCTGAACGCTTGTTCTCCCTGTCCATATTAACAACAGACAACTAACAAAGAAAAACAACCCTAACTAAACTAAGCTAATACAATAGTTTAATAAAAACTTAATTTACCTAATTTACAAACTAACAAATTACAATATCTAACTAATTGATCAGAAAACAGTACACTCAAACAAAATCCAATATAATAAAAAAAAAGTAAAAACACAAAGACAAAAAATTAGTAGAAATAATAGAAGTGCAGGGAAGGGAAAGGGGAAATAGAGGAAAAGGAGGTAGAAAGTGGGAGGGAGAAGACAGAAAAATAAAAAATCCCATTAAAAATAAAATTACAGGAAAATGGGGGGCGTGGCCTGGCAAGTATGGCGGCTGGACGTGCTTAGCCGCTGCTCCGTCCACACCACCATCTCACCGCAGCCTTTTTCTCCCTCTTCCCCGCTTACCTGACCCTCCAGCGACGTCCTCAGCTGTGCACCCGTCTGCTGTCCCTCTTCTCCCTCCAGCGTGGTCCGGGGGAGTCTGCGAGGACGCGCTGTTGGAGCTGTCCACGCGCTGCTTGTCGCGGCTGGGGCCTTCCTTCCTGCTTCAGGCCTCCGGTGCCCTCCGACGCTGTGCCGCGGGGTCCGGGCGCTGGTCGGGCGGCCTCTGGTCCTGTCTTGCACCGCTGCCTTCGGCCGCAGGATACCTCTGCTCTCCGTGCAGCAGCTCAGGCCTGGGCTCCCTACCACCTCCTGCTGCTGCCGGCCGCCATCTTGGACCCCTCACCTGCAAGCTTTGCTGCCCTGCACTGATAGCTGGCCTCCCTTGCCCTCTGCCAGCTAGGCTCCCTTCCATAGGTTGTAGCAGCACATCTGTGGCCATCTCTCCAGCCTTCCACACCTCCATCCAGGGGGTTAGTGGCACAGTCTCCCCAGGCCACTCGCTGTGCATACCCCTGCTGCTTCTCCCTGGCTGCCTGCCATCTGGGTACGCTGCCTCCTGCCTAAAGTTTACAGGTTGCACCCTCGTGCCCAATGCAACTTGATTGTTCCTTGCCCCACGTCTCTCCTGCCATGCTCTCCGGCTAAGTGGCCCTATCTCCTCCCCTGAGGCTCTCTGCTCCTACAATGTCCTGCTAATTGCATCCTGACTACACCGACCCTCAGCCTCCCGGACCTCCGACCTGACCTCTACCGCGCCTGCCGCTTCCTCCTGACTACTGCAGGCCCTTTAACTTCCATCATGCCTCCGAAGCGACTCAAACAGCTCCCGCTACCGCCTCCTGTCCGATTCCCCCTCCGCCCTTCACCATCGGAACTTTCTCCAGAGCTTCTCTCGTCTGATTCTCCGGTGCTCCCGCAGTCCGCCCCCCCTGCATTGGCTTCATCAGCTCCCTCTACGCTGGATCTAGGGGTTGACCCCACTTCTGACGCTCCCATTACTGTCCGGACTCTTTATCAAATGATGACCGCCCTTCGCTCTGATATCACTGCCAAATATGAAGCTACGGTCCAGGAGCTCACGTCCACCGTCACCGAATTGGGTGACCGCACCGATCACCTGGAATCGAAAATGGAGGAACTGGTTCACTCCCATAATGGCCTGANTGACTCCCATGATGCCCTGCAGAAGGAGGTGGATCTTCTCAAGCTTCGGGTCATGGACATGGAAGATCGGGCTCGCCGCAATAATATCAAAATCCGTGGTATCCCCGACTCGGTCACCAATGAGGGGCTTCAAGGTTTCGCCACAGCTTTGTTCCGCAAGCTCTTGCCAGATGCCTCTGATCAAGACCTCCTCATCGACTGGATCTACCGGCTGCCGAAATCTGCCCTAGCACCCCTCTCCAAACCCCGGGACACCCTGATGCGGATCCACTTCTTCCGGGTCAAGGAGAATATCCTCCAGGCGGCTCGTAACCTCTCTTCCTCTGACCTTCTCCAGGATCTCCAACTGTTTGCCGACCTATCCNCCGCTACGTTGGCTGCCCGACGGGACTTTCGCCCCCTGACTACCGCTCTACGGGCCAAAGACATCCAGTATCGCTGGGGCTTCCCGGTCAAGCTCCTGGTTCGCTATTCCGGCGCCCTGCATGTGATCTCATCGGTGGATGCTGGCGTGAAACTCCTTGCCTCGTGGGATATCCCCGTCAGCCGAGAACCTGACCCGCCCAAACCCCCGCCGCCAGTGCAGTCGGAATGGACTCGCGTCGGAGTCAAGTAACGCTGCTCCGGTACCGTAAGCACACCCTTTGGACTGTAACTGTTCGCATTAATGTTCTGCTATGTTACCCGCTAGTTTAACTTACCATATGTTGCTTATTGTTTTTGACTTGTGTGTTTCTCTCTGCCGCTGCCTTTCTCTCCACAGGTGTAGTCGCTAGCCCTATTGTCTTTTTTTTTCTGTATCTCCCTTAGGACATTGTAGATGTTATTATTGTTGTCCTGCTGTTTTTTTGCCTCAGGGGGGGCCCTTTTTGGCCCGCCCCCGCTGTGAGTGTTGCCTCACTACCCTATGAGGCCACCACTTCCGCCCGATACACTGGGCGTGTTTGGTTTTTTTCCCAGTTTTCCTGTTTGTTTTCCCCCCACCCCCTCCTGTTCTTCCCACCTCCTCCTTGCCCCACCCTCCCCCCCACCCGTGACCGCGATGCCTCCCTTCCTGCTCCTTGTGACTCTCTCTGGTGTTCTCATCCCAGCTTTTCTCTACCCCAATGGTTAGATTTCTCACCCTTAATGCCAAGGGCCTAAATTCCCCACTCAAACGCCACCTAGCGCTCGACACCTTCTATGCCTGTCGCGCTGACATTGTCGCAGTCCAGGAAACCCACTTCCCCGCTTCGCCCCCCCGCTCCTGGCGTAACCGCCATTTTCCAGTGTGCTTTACCGCTAATGGCCCGTTTAAGAAATGCGGGGTTGCTGTCCTATTTAGCTCCCGGGTGCACTTTGATCTAACCTCTTGCTCAGTGGACAAAAATGGCCGTTACCTTATCCTGGAGGGCCTCCTGGACTTCCGTCCAGTTACCATTGTTTCCCTATATGCCCCCAACACCCATCAAGTCTCTTTCCTCCGCTCTCTTCTGGAATTAGTCCAAAGTATACGTCGCGGTCATTTATTTCTTCTGGGTGACTTTAACCTGTCCCCCGACCCGACCATGGACCGTTCTAACCCTCCTCGCCCCCGGAGTCAGGCGCGTGAGGGCCATTTCTCCGTTTTCTCTAAATTGCTCATTGAATTCGACCTGTTCGATACGTGGAGAGTTGCCCATCCTGATGGTAGAGATTATACCTTCTATTCTGCTCCCCACAGCTCCTATTCCCGTATCGACCTTATTCTGGTCGATAAGTGGTCGCTACAGTATGGCACTTCAGCTACCATTCTACCTAAAACCTGGTCAGACCATGCGCCTGTCTCTTGGGTGTGGGACCCCTCCCCTTTTCGCACACCCCCTCGCCCGTGGCGTTTTCCCGGATACTTGCTCACTGACCTCCCCTCTCGGAGTGCCCTGGCCCTCGCTCTCACTGACTACCTGCACCATAACACCCCGGCCCACACTTCCCCTTTTACTCATTGGTGTGCTCTTAAAGCTGTACTCCGAGGGGCTGCTATTCAAATTGGTTCCACACGTAAACGCCTAAACTCCTCTCTCTCCTCTAAGCTCCAGGCAGAGGTGTCCCGCCTGGAGGCCATGCATAAGTCTGTTCCGACCCCTCAACTGACGCTGGACCTGGATTCTGCTCGCCGGGCCTTAGTCAACCATATCTCAGCCCGCTCCAGTGCCTCTTTTGCCCGCCTTCGTCAATCGTACTACTCCTCTGCGAACAGAGCTGGTAAGATGCTGGCCCGCAAATTACGTGCACAACACGCCTCTCGTACTGTTCGGCTGATCGTATCCCCCAGCGGTCGGCGGATTCTGAACCCTGCGCATATCGCTGACTGTTTCGCCGCCTATTACACCTCCCTCTATAACTTAGCCTCTGCCCCTGCCTCTCTCAGCCTACCCCTGGTACTATCTCCTCTTTCCTCGACTCTGTCTCCCTCCCTTCTCTTACTGACGATGACCTCCTCTCCCTGAACTCTCCCTGGACGCTTCCCAAAGTTGACTCGGCCATTAAGTCCCTACCTAGAAGTAAGGCCCCCGGACCAGATGGCTTTGTGAATGAATTTTACTTAGAGTTCCGTGAACAGTTGGCCCCCCTATTGACCGCCCTCTTTAACTCGGTACTGTCTGGCGCTGCCTTTCCGTCTGAAATGCTGATGGCCCAGATCATAACCATTCCCAAGCCCGGGAAAGACCACTCCCTCTGTCAAAACTTCCGCCCAATTGCCTTACTAAACACCGACTTAAAACTCTACGCCAAGATGCTGGCCAACCGGTTGAACCCCCTTCTCCCTCGCCTTATTCACCCAGACCAAGTGGGTTTTGTGTCCGGGCGGCAGGCGTCTGATGCAACACGCAGAGTCCTCGACGTTATTGACCTCCTTTCCGCCTCTCGGGGTCAAGGGTTACTCCTTTCCCTGGACGCAGAGAAGGCGTTTGACAGGCTCCATTGGGGATACATGCAGGCAGTTCTCCGTAAATTTGGCTTCCAAGGTCCCTTCCTTTAAGCTCTTCTAGCCCTTTATTCCGGCCCCTCGGCCAGAGTTTTCTGTAATGGCTTCCTGTCCCACTCCCTTCCCATCTCCAACGGGACCCGACAGGGCTGTCCACTGTCTCCCTTGATCTTCGTCCTAGCCATGGAACCCCTGACTGAGAGAATCCGACGGTCCCCCTCCTTTCCCGGCCTCCGCTTTGGCTCTCACGACCACAAAATTTGTCTCTTTGCTGATGACGTCCTTCTCTTTGTTTCCCAACCACTTTCCTCCTTACCGGAATTACACTCCATATTGCGCGCCTTCTCTCTGGCATCCCTGTACAAACTGAATACGACTAAGACCGAAGCTCTTCCACTTAACCTCCCCCCCGCAACCCTCTGTGAATTGCAAGCCTCCTACCCCTACGTCTGGCAGTCCTCGTCCATCTCTTACCTGGGTATCCAAGTCCCAGCCTCCCTCTCAAATATTTTTGATGTTAATTATACCCCCCTCCTGCGACAGCTTACCTCACTGACTCAGGGCTGGATGAAATTTGAAATCTCATGGTTGGGCCGTATTGCGGCATTTAAAATGACTATTCTACCCAAAATCCTATACTATTTTCGTACCATCCCCTACCTCTTACCGTCTCAGCACCTTAACAAACTGCGGTCCCTTATGGTCTCCTACGTCTGGCGCAAACGCCCCCCCCCGAATAGCGACGTCTCGCCTCACTCTCCCCATTAGAGCGGGTGGAGTTTCCCT